>JAPKLW010000283.1:187806-218438 GCA_026898455.1 Plectranthus barbatus | reverse complement strand
CCCAGTTGATTCCTTAAATAGTGATTTTCCTCAGTCACCTTTATGAGCTGCTCCTTCTGTTGATCACATTGTTGATCAACCATGTTGAAGTAATGACAGATTTTGCTCATTTCCTCCGCAGTTGTATTGACCTTGCTCCTATCCTGAACCCTACAGTTGGAGGAGGTTAAGTTAATATCACTAAATAACCAATTCAATTCAGTGAAGTGAGCAGAGTTAAAAGGATTAAAATTAGATATCTCCCTAGTTTGAGAGTTTTGCGGCTCGGTTGACTCAGGAAAATCAGTGAGTTCACTATCATCCTCCATGATTTCCTCATTTTCAGTCTCCATGTGATCCTCAGACTCATCACACTCGTCAATTTTGACATGAAACAGAATGTGACTTCCAGATTCAACATCATCTTCTGTTTCCGAGTCCTCACTTAGTGTGGTGTTGAAGTTCAACTTTTTCCTTCGTTGCACAGTGGGACATTCATTCGCAAAATGACCAATTCCGGAGCATCCGTGACATCTGACATTCTCAATATTGGTTTTTTCAGATGAAGACTTGGAGTCTTTTCTGAAGGAGTTGTCCACACCTTTCCTTGCAGGAGTGAAAGAGGAATTTGGTGACACTGTTGAAGTTCCTGATCCACGCTTCTTCGATGAAGAGTTGTCCTTATTGTAGGACTTCAGAAGTCTGTTGAATCTCTTGGTAAGAAGCACAAGGCTAGGAGATTCCTCATCAAGTGATTCTTCATCAGTGTTTTCAGCAATTTCTTGAATTTTTGGTGTTGAGGGAGGAGAATCCTTTGAGCTTTTTCCAGTATCCTTTGAACTCTTGCCCACATGAAGGGCAACACCCTTTCCCTTGTACTCTTGTTTTTTATCCAATAGATTCATCTCAAAGGTAGTGAGAATACTTACAAGTTCCGCAATTTCCAAAGTATCAACATCTCGTGCCTCTTCAATGGCTGAGATCTTGATGTTGAATCGTTCTGGGAGTGTTCTCAGCATTTTTCTCACTTGCCTCCCATTACCAATTGGCTTGCCAAGAGCTTGTGCCTCATTTGCCATAGAGGCAAGTCTTTCATAGTATTCTGCGATGGTTTCATTTTCTGACATCCTAAGATTTTCAAATCTGGTCGTTAGAAGTCGCATCTTGGTTCTTCGCACACTTGCAGTTCCTTCACACTTTCCTTGCAGAATTAACCAAGCATCTCGTGCTTCTGAGCAGTTAGAGATTAACCTCAAACATGCAACATCGACAGAGACAAAGATAGCATTAAGAGTACGTGAGTTAAAATTTGCTGTTGTTCGTTCCTCATTTGTCCATTGTCCCTCTGGTTTGAGAGAAGTTGTAGTTTCGGTTGGATTTTCTCAATTTTGAATGGTCACCCTAGGTGGAGTCCAACCGTCAAGAACAGCAGCCCATGCACGCTCATCAATGGATTTGATAAACATCCTCATGTACGACTTCCACATCGGGTAGTTGTTCCCATTGCTCTCCAGGATTGGGGGACGACCCATTTGATTAGAAGGATCCAACATTTCAAACTGCACAACAGGATCTTGCTACTTAGTGTGTCAAGCAGCGGATCGTGATGCCAATTGAAATAATTTGTGCCCGAGTTTTCGTCAAACACTGCAATGTTAGCAGCGGATAATTTTCCTGGGTAATATTTCTATTCCCCAGAGTGCCTTTCGGCCTTAAAACAATTTCAGTATATAAAATTTACTTTTACACAGAGAAACAAAACAAGAAAATAGTTCGAATTATTCTAGGTTCACTCCCTTGAATAATTCTCACTTTACATAGACACTAAGAAGATATCTATGAACAAACCGTACAAACAATCTACGCACAGGAATATCTTATCACTCCTCCACCGTTGGAAACACTCCGGAGATAGATTATGCAATTAGGATACGCCAGGAACTTGATTAATTTGAATGGGGGAAGGCACGAAGAACTCTTGGAGGAATGTTGCTTGAATAGTCTCTAATTGCGCAACCTCTCTTCACGTCCTTCATGCCTTTTATTCTTGCTTGGAATCCTCAGCATCGCGCCCACTACTCCACCTCCTAGACGTGCTGCACAACGCTCACCCACATCTCCAAGAAACCGTCGCCACTAGCTCACGTGGGAAGTTTTATTGGTAGTGGAGGAATTCCCTATTTATTAAAACAAAGAATAAGCTAAAAGAAAATAGAAAAAGGTTAGAAACAAATAAATATACGTTCCCTAATTTATTGCAATTAAAAAGACGTGGAAAAAACGGGTTTACAACAAATCCCTAAAACTTAGGAGTTTGTTGTAACCACTTGCAGGAAGGATAAGATAAACATCATAGTGTCATAGTCATAGGAAAGTCTAACATTGTGATGTTACAACATCCCAATGTTGATCTTATAAATACTTTGACACTCTCAAGATGAAAGCACTCAAAAACATGTATGAAGAAATTTCTACCATAGGCTTGCAAATTTTCTAATATCTCAACTGCTAGAATGTGCACACAAGTCTAGAATCTAAAAGGACTTTCGAAAGGTTGTAACGTAGGCTTTTTTCTGATAAGGTAGGGAAGTATGGCCAAGTGACTAAATAAATTGAGTTCATGACTCTCAACATCTCCAACCACCATCTATCATCATCCATCTTATCTCCTCATATACATCAACAAACTCACAATATAATTTTTTTTTCTTTTTTTTTTCTAGCTCATTTTGAATCTCTTATGCTCTTTTCGATAATTTTGCATTCTTTTCTTTTCAGAGAGCTTATGAGAATTCTAATTATTTCTTTGAGCTTATTTTTCACACATCTTTTCACCACTAATTTATCATATCTTATCACCAATTCACTAATCAATCCTCATACATACCACAACTCAAGACACGAGTGAGACAATACTTTTCTTAATCTCATAGACAAGGAAAGAAAAATTGTACAGGCTCAAAATGGCTAACTAGGGAAAATTTTATTGTGAAGGGACAGTGTTTAGGATATTGGGTTAACAAAGATGGCCTAAGATCATTTTCTAAACTTGTGCACACTATGCAGTCTCAACACAGAAAATAGGCAAGTTCTAGAGAAATCAAAACACACATGTGAATCTCACATCAAACGACATAAAGGCTCAAATTCTCACACAAGGATTCAAAAATTTTCTTCCACAATCAATTTCAAATCAGCTCAATCAGCATGCAAGTATAAATTTCAAATAAGTCCTATCATGCGGTATTCTACATTCATAGGCATCTAACCACAATCTCAATCAATTCAATACTCAACCTTCAATTAATTCTAATCTCACAATCTCGTTCAGGTTATCCCAAAACTCAAAAAATTTCCCCACAAAATAGCATAAAATAGAAAGGTGCGCGAAAAATTAAAGACAGAAAGCAGAATAAATAAAAGATAGGACGTTCCATCTCTTGTCCACATCCCCCCAAACTTATTTCCAACTCGAAGAGTGGAATAAGTTTGAAAATCAGACAAAAGAGGGAACGATACCTGGTAGTTGATCTCAGACATCAACTTTTTTATCCCCCGGAGTCTTCAATCACCATCAGGGAGGTCGGGTCCAGGCAGGTCCTTTCGCGGCCCGAATTCTCCTTATGGAAGAACTCTTCACTGCTACACTTACACGCCACTGCTTTCGGAACGGTTTTCAAGTGAATTTAGGCCTAAAACCTGCAAAAACACCAAGATGCGCATAATACCACCTAATATAGACTTATGCATAGAATATATATATATAAACTTAATAAAACTACATAAAATAGTGGAAAATAATATAGATAAGCGAGTAAAATAATGAGCTTATCAAACCCCCCAAACATGAACGTTTGATTGTCCTCAATCAATAGGCAAGAAAGAAATCAAAAGATCATGCGATTAAAATGCAATGCCTCACAAGATTCATCACAGTCAAGAATCAAAAATTCACTACACACAAGCAATGTGAAAGAGACAGAAAATTCATCAACAGTGGAAGAACTCACAAGAAGTGTATCGCTCAACTCTCAAGTGTTTAAGGTATAGATGAAAGCACTCAATAACATGTATGAAGAAATTCCTACCATAGGCTTGCAAATTTTCTAATATCTCCACTGCTAGAATGTGCACACAAGTCTAGAATCAAAAAGGACTTTCATTAGGTTGTAATGTAGGCTTCTTGTGAAAGGTAGGGTAAATTTGGCCAAGTGACTAAAATCAATCAAGTTGTACTTCCTCAATCAATCCAAACCACCTTCTATTCATCATCCACCTCATCTCCTCAAATATATCAACAAATACACAACTTTTTTTTTTCTAGCTCATTTTGAATCTCTTATGCTCTTTACAAAATTTTGTATTCTTATCTTTTCAGAGAGCTTATGAGAATTCTAATTATTTCTTTGAGCTTCTTTTTCACACATCTTTTCACCACTAATTTATATTTTCTTATCTCCATCTCACAATCATTCCACCACATATACCACAACTCAAGACATGAGCGAAACCAATACTTCTTAATCTCATAGACAAGGAAAGAAAAATTTTGTATAGGCTCAAAAGTGGCTAACTAGGGAAAATTTAATGTGAAGGGACAGTGTTTAAGGAATTGGGCTATCAAAGATGGCCTAAGATCATTTCCTAAACTCGTGCACACTATGCAGTCTCAACACAGAAAATAGGCAAGTTCTAGAGAAATAAAAACACACATGTGAATCTCACATCAAACGAATCAAAGGCTCAAAATTCTCACACAAGGGTTCAAAATTTTTCTTCCACTGTCAATTTCAAATCAGCTCAATCAGCATGCAAACATAAGTGTCAAATCAATCCTATCATGCAGTATTCTACATTCATAGGCATCTTACCACAATCACAATCCTCAACTGATTCTAATCTCACAATCTCATTCGGGTTATTTCAAAACTCAAAAATTTTCCCACAAAATAGAATAAAAACTTTAAAAAATTTAAAGCGGAAAGCAAAATAAATAAAGGATAGAACGTTCCATCTCTTGTCCACATCCCCCCAAACTTATTTCCATCTCGAAGAGTGGAATAAGTTTGAAAATCAGACAAAAGAGGAAATGATACCTGGTAGTGGATCTCAGACATCCACTTTTTATCCCCCGGAGTCTTCGAATATTGCTCGGCATGAATTGTTGTAACAGGCACTTTGCGTCGATCGACGTGAAGCCTTCTTGCCGATCACGTTGAGGATTGAAGTGTATCACGCCAGGTTGCTCAGCGTCGATCGACGCCAGGCTGCGTCGATCGATGTCGAGCCGATCTCAATTTTTTTTACTGCAAAATAGCTGCTAACGCAAAAATAATAGAAATTCAAAATAAAAAAAATGAAAATTAAAAAAAAATACGGAAAGGTTGGATTACCTCCCAACAAGTGCTTGATTTAACGTCGCAGCTCGACGATACCTCAAATCACCGCCAGGGAGGTCGGGTCCAGACTCGCCGACCTTTGGCATCCACCATGTAAACTTTCCGGTCTTTGATAATGGTGGTGAGCTCAGAAAAAGGTGGTGTAGTTGACACTTTCACTCTTTCGTTTCCTCGCTCCCACTCAATGGCAACTGCTTCTTCTTCCGATTCATCTCCTTCTTCAGTAGTGGAGACCCTATTGCACTCCGCTTTCTTCTTGCTGTTGTCGATCACGAAGGTGATTCTCTCGTCGTTTGCTCGGAGTGTGATCTCGCCACCTCGACAGTCAATGAGAGCGGCACTAGTGTCGAGAAATTGATGCCCCAAGATCATGGGCATGTTCTCGTCCTCCTTCATCTTGTGCACCACAAAGTCTGCAGGGAAAATGAGATGGCCCACGTGAATGAGCACATCCTCTAGTATACCTTTCGGGCGGGACACAGACCGGTCCGCCATCTGCAGGGTGATCGTCGTGGGCCTCATCTCTCCGATATTGAGACGCTTGTAGATGGAGTACGGCATCAGGTTGATACTGGCCCCAGTATCACATAGTACTCTCTCGAACGTGTGTCCCCCAATCTCAACCAGGATAGAGAAGCATCCAGGATCTCTTCTCTTGATGGGCACCTGCTTTTGAAGTAGCAGGCTGCACTGCTCGTGGATCTTCACCGTCTCGTTCTCCAAGAACTGCTTCTTTCCACTCATTAATTTCCGGAGGTACTTCATGTACCCCGGAGTCTCCTTTAGTGCTTCGATCAGCGGGATGTTGATGCTGACCTTCTTCAGATTCTCCACAAATCTAGAGAACTTCTCGTCCTCTTTCTGCTTCGTGAACCTTTGTGGGAATGGCAAAGGAGGGGGTTGATCTTCAGACTGCTTCAGCTTTGTCCTTGGAACAGACTTTGGCGTCGATCGACGTAGAGTGGCGTCGATCGATGGGGCTTTCTCTTCTGCGTCGATCGACGAGGATGGTGCGTCGATCGACGTGGATCCCTGTCCCGCGCAGTTTTGCTCCTTTTCACCTCCAAAATCGTTCACAGCCGTCTCGGGACCCTTGTAGCTCGTCCCAGACCTCAGAGTGACGGCCTTGCAGTCTTTTTGAACCCTTGGGTTCACCTCCGTTGTGCTCGGAAGCTTTCCAGGCTTGTGTTGGCTGCCGAGTGTGGTGGCAATCTGGCTCAATTGCGTGTACTTCATCCGAAGGTGTTTTGTCATCAACTGCATGTGGTCGGCCATCCCCTTCACTTTGGTTTCTACTTTCCCAAACCGATTATCTGAGCTCTTGATAAATTTCTCGAGCGTCTCTTCCAGCACAGACTTCTTTCTTTCCACTATCTCTCCTCCAGTACCTACATCAAAACCAGACGGAGGGTGTTCTCCAGCAGAGGGGTTAGAATAAGAGAAACCTGGGTGAGATCGCCCATGGTTGTAATGATACCCTTGATTGCCTCGGTAGTTATTGTGATAACCACCGCTAATGTAGTTCACCTCCATCGCGGCAGTCCAGACGAACTGTTTGCTCCCCGGTTGATGTAGTCGGCCTCCACCAGAACAATGGCCATGCTTGGCTCTACAACAGTTGCAACTTGTGTTGTGCCAAATTTTTCAATCTCTTCCCGGAGCTTCTTCACCCCTGCAACCACGTCAATTTCCGGCTTGGCTTCCACAGCTTTGACTGGAATCTATCTCTCAGTTGTCCATTGGTGGCTATTCAGCGCCATGTCTGCCAGCAACCTCATACTTTCTGCACCACTCTTCTTCATCAGTATCCCTACAGCAGATGCATCAACCAACTCCTTCATGTGAGGATTCAAACCCTCATAGAAATGGCACACTTGCATCTCCAGATCGATGCCATGTCCAGGACAGAGTCGTAGAAGCTCTTTGTATCTCTTCCAGGCCTCGTAGAGTGACTCATCATACATCTGCTTGAAAGTAGTAATGACAGCTTTCCTCTTCAGCAGCAGGCTAGGTGGGAAGTAGTTGGTAAGGAACTCTGCTCGAAGCTCCTCCCATGTCCCGATTTGACTTTTATTCAGTCCAGCAAACCAAGACCGTGCCTCGTCTCTGAGTGAGAACGAGAACAGTCTCATCCTGATCACATTTTGGGTTACTCTGTTCTGCTTCACAGTGTTACACACCTCAATCAATTGGTTGAGGTGGGTATATGGATCTTCTACAGCTCTCCCCCCAAACTGGTTTTGCTGCACCATCTGAATAAGGCCTGTGCGCAGCTCGAAATTGTTGGCATCAATGCCAACTCTGAATCTGGCCTCTGCTTGCTGTGGAAGAAATCGATCCAAGATGGACCCTTGTGGGATCACCACTAGCCTATCGTTCAACTCTGTCGGTCTTGTAGCTTGCTCTGCCTGAGTAGCCTAGGCTGCTTGTAGTTGTGCTCTCAGCTGCTGTACTTCATTCACAAATTGCCTCTGCTCCTCGGGAGTCATATTTTACAGAGGTGCTTCAGGATTCTCAGCCATCTCTCGTTTTTTGTCGTTTCCTTTCTATTTTATTTTCCTGCAGGTTGCTTCAATTTCAGGGACAAAAGGCCTCGAGTGTTTTTCCTTTGGCTCGCGTGTTCATGCACCTGCACAGAAAATGGGTAAATATCAGTTCAGTGTCGATCGACGTGGATGTCACGTCGATCGATGCAAGAAAGTGGTCGGCGTTGATCGACGTAAAGTGTTCGTCGATCGACGCAAGAAAGTGATCGACGTCGATCGACGTGGAATGCAGACACGATAACTCACACACGCACACGTACAGAAAAATAAAACTCAATCTAGCAGATTCTAGGACGAACTAGTAACAAGATAAAATCTAACAATTCCCTGGCAACGGCGCCAATTTGATCACTGATATTTCTACAAGATTAATTATAGAAACAGTGGCAAATAAATTTGTAAACCCTAAGGTTATCGATCCAGGGGAATTGTGTGGGGAAATTATCCTATGTACTAATTATGATCCTAAGATTCATTGTTTGAGTGAATAGAAAATAGGTTTTGGTTTTATAAAAGTAAAGAGAACAATGCAGAAAATTAAAGTAGTTTTGAAAGCAAATTTAAAAGAACACAGATTCTAGGGAAGAATTCTTATTATGGATAACATATAGGAACCAATTAATTTAACAGGTGGAATACTGCAACAATGCTATATTTCCTTGTTTGGCAAATATAACCTAGATTACTAATTAGTGACTATCTCCGCTCGGTCTCAAAGTACACCAAATTAGTCAATCTGATAAGCAAATCAGTTTAATTCCTACAGTCTAGTACATCTGTTTGGATAGTGTAGATTGTATCATGCATTCCTAATCCCACTATCAATATTCACCTCTCGGTCCTTCTATCAATAGCTAGACATCTAAATTAATCATCACCTCTCGGTCCTTGAATTAAATTAGAATTAAGAAATAAACATAGGAATCATGAACCTAATTAATTAATCCTAACATGCATCCATAATAATATCAAACCCTAGAACCCGCTAGGGTTTCTAGCCACTCATCGTAGATAGAAATCCAAAAGAAAACATATTAAATTGCATAAACATAAAGAACTTACAAGAAAATAAAAGGGTTTCGTGTTTCCCAAGTCTCCAAACTCTAAAAACTGAAAAATATGATTGTATGCCTCAAAAAGTCGAATTTAATTAGGTATTTATAGGGGTGGATGTGTATCCTATCAAATCTCGGGCTAAAGATATGAATAAATCCGATTTTCATCAGATTTCCACTCCAGCAGACTCGCTCGCGTCGATCATGGCTGATTGGCATCGATCGACGTGGCCATCTCTTCGGCGTCGATCGATGCTGATTGGCGTCGATCGACGTGGTCTCTCGCCCCTTCTGCGCGGTCTCACGGTTTTGGCCATAACTTCCTCTCCCGAACTCCGATTGACCCGATTCCAGTTGCGTTGGAGAGCTAACTCAAAGAATCATCCATTTCCATGTGCCAATAACCCAAATTCTCCTTGTGGAAGAACTCTTCACTGCTACTCTTACACGTCACTGCTTTCGGAACGGTTTTCAAGTGAATTTAGGCCTAAAACCTGCAAAAACACCAAGATGCGCATAATACCACCTAATATAGACTTATGCATAGAATATATATATATATAAACTCAATAAAACTACATTAAATAGTAGAAAATAATATAGATAAGCGAGTAAAATAATGAGCTTATCACTCCTCCTCTTCTTCCCCAAACTTGTTTTGGGGCATGTTTGGACCTGTGTAGCTGGTTCCGGATCTCAATTTTATGGTCTTTCAGTCTTTTTGGTTCTTGGGGTTGATTACGGTGGTGCTCGGCATCTTTCCCGGTGTGTGTTGCACCCCGATTGAGGTAGCAATTTGACTCACTTGGGTCTCGATGATTTGCACATGCTTCCTGAGTAGCTCCACTTTGTTGTTGACCCCTTTCACCTCTTGTTCAAAGCCCACATGGTACTTGGAAGCCTTGATTAATTTTTGCAACACCTTGTCGAGGCTTTCCTTCTTCTTCTCCACAATTTCGCCATTCTGAACATTGAAGTCTGGTGGAGGATGTTTGGCACCTTCTGGCTGGGCATAGGAAAATTTGGGATGAGATCTCGGGTGGTAATGTTGATATCCCCCTTGTCGGTATTGGTTTTGATAACCATCTCGGTACTTATAGTTCATATCAGCTACGGGGTTAACCTGTGTAATAGAAACACAAGCAGCATTAGATCTAATTTTTTCCATCTCCCCCTTGAGCTTCTCGATCTCCTTCTTCAGGGTGTCATCCTCCTTCTTTTTCACTACCCGGACTTGCGGTCTCCTTGGATTAGACCATTGTTGAGTGTGCAACGCCATCTTCTTGAATAACTTGAGGGCTTTTTCAGGTGATTTTCTCATCAGAGAACCTCCCGCGGCATGTCTACGGACTCTTGGGTTCTCTCATTCATCCCTCTGTAGAAGATGTGGGTCTGCTCCTCGGTATCAACTCCATGAACTGGACAGCTCCTCAACAACTCATTCCATACCATGCCTCAAACAAACACTCGTCCATCTTCTGATGGAACTGCAAAATCTCCATCTTCTTTTGGATGATGACTGATGGAGGGAAGAATGCGACAAGGAACTCTGCTCGGAGATCGGCCCAAGCGTGGATGCTGCTGAAATCAAGAGATGTAAACCATGATCTAGCCTGATTCCAAAGTGAGAAGGGGAGCAGGCGTAGACGAATAACATCCTGGGTCACTCTGTTTTGTTTGACTGTCTCACATACCTCCACAAACATGCGAAGGTGTGTATAGGGATCCTCCACCGCTCGGCCACCAAATTGGTTCTGCTAAACCATCTGAATAAGGCCGGTTTTGAGTTCAAAGTTATTGGCATTGATACCAATAGCCAATCTCTCATTACCGAGCTGCGGTCTGTACCTCCTTGCCATGGTGTTTGGATCCTCATCGTCGGAGTCCTGTTGCTGGCGTCTTTATCTTTCACTTTCTCTTTCCCTTCTCGCAGCTTCGAGTCTATCTGCTTCTCTTTCAGCCATCAATTGTTTGATGGTGTCTTTCATATGATTGACTTCTTGGACTAGAAGCAAGGCATTCCCTTGAGTGAGTTGTGTGTTTGGCTCGTCCAATGGTGGCATGTCTGAGAAGTCGTCTTCGGTTCGGTGTTGTGGTGGATCCAAAAATTGAGGCCACAGTCTGAAAGAAAATAACAGCAGAAAATTAGCCTCTGTGTCGATTGACAGGGGCTCTGTTGATCGACATGCAGGACATTTGTAGTTGTATCGATCGACACGAGCTGTGTCGATCGAAACAGACGCAAAAACCTTGAAAATCACACGCACATTGAAACACGAAAATAAAATAGCCAAAACTAAAATAAACATGAAAATAAAACAAAAACTCTAATAAAATACAGCCTCAATCCATCAGATCTAAAAACAAACTAATATCTAGAAAAATCTGACAGTCCCCGGAAACGGCGCCAATTTGATAAACTGTAGGAATAGTGAGCAAATAAATTTTACACCCGAAGGTGGTCGATCCCATAGAGACTGTGCAACAAAATATCACAAGTACTAGCTATAGCTTTTAGAACATAGAAGTTTGAGGAAATTGAAAACAAAGATTTGGTTTTGGAAATTAAAAGATAACAAGGCGAGAAATTAAAAGTTTCGAAAACAATTATGTAAATATACAGATCCTAGGGCAGATAATCTAAAATTCAGCATGCAAATTCATCAACTCAGCAATGGGGATTAATTCAAATTCATATGGATTAAATTCCTTGGTTAGGCAATTAAACCCTAGATTACAAAGTTGTGACTATCTCCTCTCGGTCGCACGAACACAAACTTAGTCAATCTTAATAATTATCTAATTAATTCCTTCACATGATTCTTCATTTTGAGACAGAAAATAAGTATATTTAATTTCTCTTCCTATTACCAATTTTCACCTCTCGGTCTTTCAATTGATAACTATAAACCTAGATCCAAATTCATCTCTCGATCCTTCTTTAAATCTAGTTTCAATTAATTAATCTTAGGAAATTAAACCATGCTATTGAGTTGATTTCATTCAAACATGCATTAGAAAAGAATATCAAAAGCCCTAGAACCTGCTTGGGTTTCTAGCCACAAATCATGACTGAGAATAAACAAAACATATTATTACCTTACAAGGACAATAAGAACCTTGTAAAAACTCTAAAGTTGAATAATTCTAAGTGCAAAAACTGGAACAATTTCGTGCATAATGAGTTCCCTATTTATAGAGGAGCCAAAATATCTAAACTAGATATTAAGCTAAAATAACAAAAATTACCAAAACAGGCGTCTTTTCCTTTTTCGGCCTTTGTGTCGATCGACATGCACCACATCAATCGACACACATGCAAGTCAAAATTTGGGTTCTTCCTTCATGTTGAGCAGCCCCCTTTTCCTCCGTGTCAATCGACATGCACGCAAGCATGTCAAGCCTCCTTCCTGCTTTGCCTTCGATTGACATCCGACCTCTATGTAGTTAGTAGTCATTTATGTGGATAAGTCTATTTTAGAGGATGTTATGCTCTCTTTGGTGAGTTTTGCAGGTACTTAGGGCTAAAAAGAGGTTAAATGATGAAAAGAGCCGAGGTACACAGAGTTGCTGCTTTGATTGACACACGAGAAGTCGACTAACTTGGAAGATGTGCCAAATACCCAAAGCACTACCTCTATGTCGATCGACATACACCACGTCGATCGACACAAAGGTAGTGCTTCGGGTTTTTGGCACATCTTCCAAGTTGGTCGACTTCCAGTGTGTCAATCGAAGCAGCAACTCTGTGTACCTCGGCTCTTTTCATCATTTGACCTCTTTTTAGCCCTAAATACCTGCAAAACTCACCAAAGAGAGCATAACATCCTCTAAAATAGACTTATCCACATAAATGACTACTAACATAAACAAATTAAATCAAATCAATGGAGAAAAATATGGATAAGTGAGTACAAATATGAACTTATCAAGAATCGGTGATCCACATCAGGATTATCGTCGATCGATCGAGCAAACTTTTTCATGCGCTCACTCTCGCCGCCATAGCCACCCCACTGGCCTATGACCAACGTCCTAGTAGTCGCCAACCACCGAGCTAAAAGATTCGATGGGCGACTGCATCCATTGTCACCGCACCAGTCGTCTGGAACCACGTGAATCAGGGTCGCAAGCCAGCGGCAAATCGAATACAGACATGCGTGCAAGTTGTTTCCATCGCTTCGCCGCCGTCGATTCACCTCGCCGATGCTACCCATGTTGACGCCACCATCTCAGCTTCCATCCTTAACCATTGGCCCTCTGATTGGGCTCGGATGAGCCACAAAGAAACCTTGCTCGCCGCTCCCTTTCACTGTGATTTACACAATATGTTTCTTTGTTCTTCATCCAGTAAAAATGTTACGCCCCCATTTTACTTCCCCAATTATGAGGGCGCGACGGGTTTTAAAATCATATTTAAGTCTCACATTTTAAAATAAGACTAGAAATAAGCTTGAATAATTTAAATGATTTCATAAAGTGAAAACATTAAACAGTAATTAGAAGATGAGTTCTTAATTTACAAGCTTTCAAGATTTAAAATACATAACAGTAGGGAAGAGTTCAAAAATAGAGGTTCTTGCAGCAGAGTATTACGTGGCGGAGACATGCATTTGGAGATGCATATCTCGGGACCATGCTCTGGAAACTTTTATTTCTTTATTTACATTCCTCTTCCTTCTCCGCAACTTAACCTATATGTTTTAGAAATAACATACAGGGGCTGAGTACACCGCGTACCCAGTGAACACATGCCCCGAAAACATACATTTTAATTATGAATGATGCGCCACACACAAGTAAGTCACGGGGTTTTAGTTAAAAGCAAACCGTGCTTACAAATAATTTTCACTCATGTCATTACATTTAACTCACATGTGGTCATTATCTGTTTAAGTTAGGTGACGAGGAAGCAGGCCTTCTTCCAATTCACATTGACAAGTTAGGAATGGCCGAACCACTCAATCAACTGTCAACAATAGTGCACTAGTCTCGGAATACGAAGCTTCAAGACCCGATCGTTAGTAAATAACGTATCAAGGAACTGAACATTTGATAATGTGGCTCAGGGGACGGACATCCTGGCTCACAATCAATGAAAAATAACTCGGGACTCAAACCCAGTTCATTTCCCATTGACGTTATTAACTCTCCGGCCAACTACGTCTGGCTCGGAGGAAACAGATATGACACACAAAATATTTTGGCACAACATTCAATTTTAAAACAAAACATTTTCATATATTTTTAGGAAATAGAGCTAGATGCTCAAAAACGATTTGATTTTCAGTTAGAAAAGCCCACCTCTCGTCCGTTATGGATTCGGGTGTTGGTTCAGGTTTGCAAAAGCCCTTGCTTGCCCCGGATTATTTCCTTCACGCAAATAATACAAATACACACATATGACGCTTCACAAATAAGACATACATATTACACACCCAAATCTAAATTAAAATTTAGATTCATAAACAAATTCATTTTATTTGAATTTAACTAATAATCCTATTAATCAGAATTTTCCCCAAATTATTCATTTATAAACTTCATTCATGATTCAAGTTTTACCCTTTTCCAAACTTTCTATTAATTAGAATTCCAATAAGTTCTCATTTAATAATGGCTTATTCACTTCTTTGTAAACTAAATTCTCTAGAAAGGTTTTAATATCTTAATTAAATCAAAGAAAGTTGTTATAATCTCATATTAATACCACTTCCAAGTTTCAATCATAACACCCGTACATATATTATCTAAATCCTTAAGCTTATTATCTAATCATGTTCTTGTAGTAATGATTGTATCATTTAATCATTACTCAACTCATGAATTAAATTAGTGAATGAATCAGACATCTAAGTTCTACACATATTTAGATGTTAACTCATGGTTTATTCAATTATTCGTTAACTAATTTTTTTTTTTAATTTACAATGCATCTAAATCACTGTTTAACCAATTTCCAATCCATCATTTATGTTTAGTGCGTGAAGTTATTATTTCAATCATGTTCATGGATTAGTTATAATTCTATATTATTAGTGGAAATGAATTAACAACTCATTTTATGGTGAAAATACAAGTCTACGTGTTCCAGTTCAACTCAGCAATCCAACACTGGTGTACATACGATCAATGATCAACTTGGGTTAGTTTGTCGCCCTTCGTGAGTCGATGTCCCCTGTTTCGTGTATTCAATACCCCCAACCCAAATACCACAAAATTCAGCTCATGAACATGACCCGAACACTCTTAAATACCCAAAATATGCTCGCATGCGACAATGAGTTGAACCAACAAATATTATTTCAAGATATATATAGATATATATACCTCCTTCAGATTTTCAGAGATTCTTCCAAAAATATTCTTCTTTCTCAATGATTCCAGTCCAAATAATTCAACTTCGGGTTTCTAACAAGGTCCTAGATATCATATATATACAATAATTAAGTTAGAACATGAATTGAGTAATCATTTTCACAAGATTGTAACCAAAATCACACTCACAGTTGCTGTAACTTAACAGCACGAGTTCTTCTTCAATCCTTGGCCGAATCGAGCAAACTTCGATCCCAACTTTAATAACTTTTCATGCTCTTTCTGTTTGTAGTTATAAACGTTTTCTAATTTTGACTCATTTTTCACCTAGAAAATGGACGCCAATCAAACTGACGAAGGCTAGGGCTCTCAGAAATTGGGTATGAGGCGTTTGCGAGAAAATGAGTTGATTTCTCTCATCCTCTGATCCGTTCACTCTCTTCGGACAACTCACGAAGCTAGATTAGATGAATCATAGTCTAGGAGTGTTTCTTGTTGCCAAGTGGCAATTCATGCAAAAATCCATCTATTTATATAACTTAATTATCATATTTGTGTAATTATCATCACATTAATTCAACTCCAATTTTTCATAAATCTATTTAGCTCTATAAATGTCTCATATTCTCAATCCGATAAATTGGATTGATTCGTAACATCAAATTCTAGTAGTCCCGAACTCGGTTCGAGAAATGTAGCTTCCAATCGCGAGTTGTGGCTCATTCAAGTTTAATTATCAAATTAAAACCTTAATTACCCAACTCGAGGTTCCGACGTAAAATTTCACTTGCATGAACACTTAAAGTATGCTAAATCATATTATCCACATAATCCATGAAAAACTTAGACATGCAAGTGATTCCGTAAGCTAAATTTTGTTTTCTAATTGATTCCAAATTAAAACTAATAATCTTCCAAATTAAAACTAATAATCCTTAGTTAGTCTTAATTAAATAAATTTACATAGTTTATAAACTTTAGGTTATCACAAAAAATTATAGATTTGAAAAATACAATACAAAATAGATCTAGTCTATTGAATTTCCTATCAAATCTAGTGTTGGGAAATTATTCCTAAAATCTCCCTTAGGATTTATTTGTAAAAGGTTTTGTTGAATCAAACCTTAGCATTTGGTCGATCATTTGCTGAATTCTCGATAGTCTAGCATATCATGTAATGTCCTATATAGGTTATAAATCGAGTTGTAATAGAGTAGTATGCTAGAGGATTTCCTAGCAGATATCGAAGGACAGCGTCTGCTAGAAGACATGTGCTAGCAGAATGCTAAGGCTTTAGCATCTGCTAACAAACCCTAAAGGATGCTAGTAGAATAGACGTCAAAGGATCGAATGTCAACAGGAGCGTTCAGCAAACCAAGAAACAATAGCAGATCGCTAATAAGAATGTGAAAGGCTGAAGCTACGCTGCCGTTCTGACAAAAAGCACACACAAAGGACAAGACTTTCCCGAAGTAGCTTGGAAAGTACAGATCGAAAACAAAAAGCGACTGAACATGTCTTATCACTCTCGGACAAAAGAGACGTTGTGTCTAACGGATATTGAGACTCAAGATTTGAATCTCCACCTATAAAAGGAAGGTCCAAAAGAGAGAATCAACTACTGCTTTTCTCACTTCAGACATTCACGAACACTCAAGCAAGAGATTCCTTTGACAAAGTGAACAAAGAAAAAGTAGTCAGTTGAGAGCAGTGTGAAAGAATATTAAAAGCTCTCAACAACCAGAAGTGTCGTTCATTGATTTACAGACACTCCATTGAAGAGATTCTTGATTATATTCAAGAATCCTCAATCATTGGGATTCCTTTCTTTTCAGAAAGAATCTAACAGTCGAACACCTGAAAAGGTCTAGACTAAGACGGGCATTTAGCCGCATTCAAGGAAAGTCAGGAAGTGACTACAAAACTTCCAAATCAGGCAAGGCAGGAGTTTCGAAGGTGTTCCCTTAACTCAGCGAAACCAGCATCTGAGGAGTTCAGGTTATCGGAGGATAGCTGTCAAGTAGCCAGGCCGAAAGCTCACTGCCTACTTAACTGTAAAAGGCAAATCCTTGTAATCTGTATACTTACTTAGTGAATTCTTAGTGTATCGGCTAAGGAGTGGACGTAGATCTTTTCGGATCGAACCACTATAAATATTATGTTCTTTTACTGTTACATTGCTCATACGTTTTGAAACCTAGCTATCATATTGCTAGTGCATAATTGTGAAGAAATCATAATCTATCTCTGAGCGCTTAACTAATCTTGAGAGAAAAACATAAAGTGTAAGTGACGTTTAATTATTCCGCTGCATTTCGTGAGTTTATCTAACACGACGACTCTGATATTTAAGGACCAATATCTAGTCACGGATTTTCTCGTGATTTTATAAAATAATTGAATCCAAACACAGATAAACCACCGCGGATTAAATTTAACGGCTTACCACGAGACCAAAATCATCCACAACAACAGAATAAATTCATTCATGCATAAATAAAAAAAATATTCAACAGAGCCATGAAACAAGAATAAGGCTATGATACCAATTGTAGGGATTTTCGATGTTGTAAATCGAATCACAAAATCCAAATAAGCCCGGATCACCCACGAATGTTGTAAATAATTTCCAATCGATGATAAACCCTATGTCTACTCCTATGAATTTAATTTGATGGTTTTAGGTTTACCTTAATTCCATAAGGTCTGAATCTCAAACCATGTTGAATCCAGTTCCAATTCCACCACACGAATAATTTGAATCGTCGGAAAGAGAATTAAATACATGGCAATTTAGATCAAGATTCAAAAGAAAGAAGGGATTAGAAAATCTTGTGTTATCTAAATCAGGTCTTAAGACTTGTATCCCTATGTTTTTCTAATCCTGCTACTAGTGAGGATTTTATAGGATTGTGTGCTACACGAGACGGAGTCGAATTTCTTCCTCTCCCACTGCAGTAAGCACCGCCCCCTTTCACTACTCTCTAGGGTTTCTGTGTTTTTAAACTTATGAAATCTGAGAGGAGAATGAGCTATTTATAATGTTAGGGTTGAAACCCTAATGGGCTCCTCTTAAGCAATTTGTTGGGCCAGACCTAGGACTTGATGCAAATAATAAAGTGGGCCTATGAATTAATTAATTCTCATTTCCACAACGCAGAACACAATTAATTAAGTAATATTAATTCTTTTTCACCACAGAATTAATGCGGACTACCCCTTTATTACCACGTTATGAGAACGAGTTGCATCGACTCGGTTGGACATTCATTAATTAATTGGAGCTTCTGACATGTTTCACACAATTAATTAATATCTTATTTTCCTGAGCAGTACCGCTGAAAATTATCATCCGTGCTAAAACTTAATCAGTCTACAGGACTTAAGCACGTTGAACCTTATTGAGCTCCTCAGAGAATGTCCTCATCCTATTACTCGGATATGGTAATCTAAATACAACCATCAGAACATTCTACACGAGCTGTTGTTACCCAAGATGCGGATATACGAGCACGTTACTTAGGCTCTCCACTATGGCAAGTCAAAGTAACAGTCAACCCGTGCATACTCCTGAAACTTTGTTAGGATTCAGACTCAACTAAGTAATGAGATCTTGTATTCTCTAAAGTTAGATAGAAGAATACATCTCATTGTGGTCCAATCAATACGCAACCGCACGTACCAACATATCAAGTGATCAAGATAAATCACTTCTACCCAACTATGTTGCAGCCTACACGACAGACTTATCCTCAATTCTATCTCAGCTGTGATAATTATATTTATATCTTGCTAGGTCAAACGATCCATGCAGTCTTCTGCGATCTACTACACGCCATATGATCGCTCTATCGACAAAATAAGAGGATACTGTTGTTCTCGCATGTAAGTTTGTTTACAAATAAGAGATAAAGCTAAAGTACACACACTGTAATAAATGCTTTCAGTATACAAAACCCAATAACTCGTAGTTGGTGGTGAATTAGACCAATAGGGAATATTAGGTGAAAGAACCACGCTTACTATGCTACCATGAAAAAGTCAAAAAGCTAAAAGAAACGTTTAGTGAGTGCAACATTAAGTGCGTAGCAAGAGAAGAGAATTGTGTGGCAGCTACCCTGGCTGGACTTTCGACAACCATTACATCCAAAGTCACGAGATTGATCCCAATCGTCTAGGTCGAGCATCTAATCGCTACAATCGAGGAGGAAGTCGCCCCCGTTGGCAGGGAGGCAACACGATCATAGATCATCCATGTACGTGAGTTCCTCGAAAATAAAACCATAATGGAAGACAGGAATGACGCGATCCGCCTCGAAAGGCAGGCTGCAAGGTTTACCTTCATAGCTGATACGCTGCACTGTAGATTCGTAAAAGGCCCCTTACTCAGATGCGTGGATGAGTCCGAAGCTATCTGGATACTCCACGAGATCCATGAGGGAGATTGTGGGAACCATGCAAGAGGACGATCACTGGCTCATAAGGCGATTACCCCCTAATTTTACAGGCCAACATTACGTAAGGACGCAAAGGAGTTCGTGAAAAGGCGCGATAGGTGCCAAATGTTTGAAGCAACGTCCTGCGCAGGCGCCGAGCCATTGCACGCAACGATCGCGTCATGGACATTCATGTCCTGGGGAATGGACCTTGTGGGCAAGCTACCCGAAGGGACTGCCTAGAAGGAGAACATCTTAATAGCTACATATTACTTCACCAAATGGGTCGAAGCAGAGGCGTTGAGTAAATCCTAAGATCGAGGTGATAAAATTCCTATGGATCCATATCCTATGCAATTTTGGCGTCATGAAAGAGATCCAAACTGACAATGGAACCCAATTCACAAGTGGAAGGATAAAAGCATTCTGCGACAAATATGGAATCAAGCTTGTGTTCTCCAAACCAAGGTACCCCGAGGCTAACGGACTCACAGAATCGATGAACAAGACCTTGATAAACACCCTCAAAAAGAGATTAGAAGATCATAAGTCCCAATGGGTGGAGGAACTACCCGGGGTCCAATGGGCCTACATAACCACACCCTGAACTGCATCCGGAGCCACCCCCTTCTCATCGGCCTACGGGGAGGAGGCCGTCATCTCAATAGAGATGCAAATACGAAATCCGAGGGTGGAATTCTGCCAGGTCAAGAGCAACGACCACGAGCTTCTAGTAGGTCGTGAGTTGCTCGATGAAAGTTGGGACGGTGCATACCTTTGCATGGCTCAAAGGAGGCAGCAAGTCGAAAGGTTCTTCAACAACAAGTTGAGGCTGCGGAACTTCAAGGAATGCTACCTAAGACTATAGAACGTGTTTCAAAACACAAATGAGGTTAGAGCTGCGAAGCTAGCCCCCCTATGGAAAGGACCTTACGTAGTGACCAAAATTCAAGGACAAGGGGCTTACAGTCTAGCTGCATTAGACGGTATAAATAATTAACAAATTCATTAAATATAATCAAATTAAGTCAACATATTAACTATTTAGTCTATTAGTAATATTCTTATCATTAAATTAAAACGTAAAGATGATTAAAAGTCTAAAACTTTAAATAAAATCTTCATACATAAAATTTTAATTTCAGACTTGAATGATTAAAATGATTTTAGCATACTTGGTAAGAAATTACAAGAGAGTGGGAGAGTTTGCTCCAACGCATGAGCTTCCATGTATGCTAAACCAAAGAGATTCTATTTATATGAATTAGCTTATAACATAGATTTGAAATTTATATGAGCAACTCAAATCAGTTTGTAATTTATAATACATATACTTCAAAATATAAAAATGAATAAACTCACAGCATATATCATAAACTAATATGCAACTCAAATGAAAAATAGCAGTTTACAATACTTTTACCCAAGCTGAAAACACTAGATTAATTAATTCACAACACAAATTCAAGTCCATATATAATAAGTTTCTTGAAATGATAAGAAACAACATTAACATAGTACTATTATGTAAATTATCTCAGAAACAAGTTGATTTTAACAAAATTCTATAGGTTTACTGCAACTGATTCATTACCATTTCTTACTGCCTCTTCAACATGAACTGCTATCCCATCTTCACCACCAATTGCCTCATAATCTCCACCGCCACCATCGGACTTTTTCTGCACATCAAATGCTTCATCAGCCACAACCTCAATGTTCACATTTTTCAGCCCCATGTCTGCTTGTGAGCATTCACCAAAATCTGAGTCCTTATCACCGCTCTCAAACTCGCTCTTGTCTGAGCTCAGGGCCTCGTTATCCTCGATGTGTGTGCCTTCCAATGGAACACTGCAGTTCAGATCTGCCAAGCTTGGAATGGGGGTGGCATGCTGAGCAGGCACTGTACTCGTCACGATCTGCCCAGTCCTCAATCTTTCACGATACACCTCCATTTCCATCTTGTAACGTTCCTTGTCTTTCATCGCCTTCTCCTGATAAACCTAAACACACCTCAATTAGCTTCATGTAATAAAAAAGAATTTAGATTCTTTTTGCATATTTGGAAGGTCTATGAGATTTTTCAAAGGAGATTTTTCAGTATATATATATATATATATATGTATATACTTACTGATCTTTCAGGCTCTTGTAGTTTGTTCCATGATTCACCAATGATCCGACTGATCTCTCTATCCTTGCCGTGATAGTGAGGCTTCAGCCTTGCGTGCTGCTCAGCAAAGAAGAAGTTATAGCCACTTCTATTAGGCTTGGGATGAGCCGGATCCCTCTTCCTGATCTCAGATTTCTTCCTTCTCTTCCGACGTGGTGCACCACCCGGTTTCAGCAAAGGTTGGTTGATATTCGCGTCTTGGAAGAACTGCGTTTCATGATTCGGGACTTGATAGAGAACCCCTCTGAACTCTTCCATCCCAATTTTGACAGTTATTAGGTAGCCACTCTCAAATTTTCCATCGATCACACCAGACACCGGAGCACCAGATGATGGAGGTTCTAGTGATACTGCCAATCCAAAGAAATGATGAACAACAGCTTCATGCATCAACTTTAATCCAACAACTACTACTAATCCAAATATGTAGCATGCATTTCTAAAATAGCCAATGACAATGCCAATGCCAATCATCTATTGTTAAGAAAGAAGAGAAAGAGAGAGTGAGAGAACCTTGAGGGGTGGATGACTCAGCCTTTGGTTTGTGGTGTGCAGAAGGAGGTTGTGAGAGCAAGGGAACATATGCAGAGAGCGTTTGCATGGCATCTGCAGAAGAAGATTATCATATACATAATGCATACATACATAGGATGTAAATTTGAATGGAGGGAGGGGGGATGCAAGCTAGTCACCGATGGGAGAAGGAGAGTAGGCTTTGGCCTTGAAGAAGTAGATCTGCTCGAAGTGGTAGAGCAATGAAATGTAATACTTGCGCAGAATGAAAGACGCATTTGTAGCCGATGAGGGGAAGCTGAAAACTGCTGTTACTTCTTTCCATTTTCTTTCATTCAGAATCTGTGTTTTTTGTTTCAAATGTTAACAACACAAGAAGAGGAATCATCTTACAAATTAATAAGCTGCTACTGCATAAACTGATCAAATAATACATACCTTTGTAATTCCACCACGACAAGTAACCTCCACAAACAGCCGATGCAAGTCCAAGTCCCTGCCCCCTATGATTGGGATCCTGAGTAGCAGTACCACACACTCATCACATTCTCTCTCTCTCTCTCTCTCATCCCATAAACAACAACCATTCATTCAGCAAATGTAAGCCCTACTTGTTAGCTTATGCACAACATGAAAGACTATCTTGTTCTTGATCAAATATAGAATTGATTAATCAAGCTAAGAAAACAAGTTTACATTGCATTCTGCAAGCCCTATTTATATTTACTAATTACTACTACTATGATCAAAACCAAAACCAAAACCAAAATCAAAAGAAACCCCCACATTTGCAGGTAATACAAAATCCATATATAGAACTATGATGTAAAAATTATCAGCAACATATACTTAAATTTAATTTGAAAAACATTTCTCACATGAACTTAGTTCCCATAGAAATGTGGAGCTTCTTCAGAGAATCCAAGAACAATTCACGGCTGCACACAATATCTTCATATGTTGTCAATGGAGGAGGATATGAGTGGAAAGGGGGAGATGCCGCCGTCTGCGGTGGAACCTTATCGCCTCCGCCCACTTCATCACCTTGCTCCACCGCCATCTTCATCAACTCCAGTACTCACCCTTTTAGTTGGACAAAAAAAAAGGGCAATATGGAATCATGGGTTAGTTTGAGTGTTAGTCTTTGTCTTCACCACATTTCTTGGAAGATAAATGAATATCAAACATATGACATGTAAAAGAGAATCTGGCAATCAGAAAGCACAGAACTTTTCAAGAACTGCAAGAAAAAGTTTTTCTCTTCTTCTTTTTTTTTTTTTTTTTTTTTTTTTTTTCTTACAAGAAAACAAAATAGTGAACATAAATCCCAGTGTTGAGAATCACTGGATAAATAGGTCAAAACATGAATTCGCAGAATACAGTTGTGAACAGTTACTAACCCTCTTTTGTTTTTTATTTGAAAATATAAATAACCCTTTTCTTAAAAACAAATAAGCAACAAATACAAGGTCAAGAAAAAGAATGTAATGGCGATTAGCTACTTTATACAATAAATAGATACATGTATATGTATATGTATCAGCTTTCACACTTTTTCATGCAAATTGATGATGTCATAATCTCCCAACTACTGAAATTAACATTCCTCCAAAAAAGAAAAGAAAAACACTACTGAAATTACCATAAACCATTAAAAGTTAAAACTCCCACTTCTCATTTTATATTTCTTTTTTGGAGGAATGTTAATTTCAGTAGTGTTTTTCTTTTCTTTTTTGGAGGAATGTTAATTTCAGCAAGGGCGTTAAATCTTCTTTTATGTATATGCTTTTTAGCACCATAGGTTTATAAGATTCATAATCTGATGAAAATCACACACACACAAAATAAAAAGAAAGCCAAAGCAATACCTCCATTAACCTTTTCATACATAAATTCTAGTAAATGAATCTAGTCTAGTTCGAAAACCCTCATTCTAAGTGTCATGTAATTAATACCTTTTTAGGGTCTGGCATTTAAAGAACCTAGAATTATACAAGGCCCTTCTCTCTCTCTCTCTCATCTCAAAATATGTGCGCATGCAAAAGCTTATGAATGAACTGGATATACTGCAGGCCTATATAATCTTTGGCTGACAGTCGAAGATATGACATAGAAAAATACTTAATTGCTATTGCTTCAATCCACAGGTCTATTCTTTTACATCCACCCCTTTTTGCTGACACACTTTCAGATTCCCTAAATATATTATCTTTCGATATTCCAACATGGTGACACACAGACATACATTAATTCATGCATATATATATATATATATATCATGCTTTTGAATGAATGAGATCTTGATCTTGATCTATGATGAACAAAATCGAAAATACACATTTTGAGAAACGCAGTATTGAAATATCAAATGGGGTTCCTGGGAAATGAGAAATTGAAGAATTGATGAAAAAGCTAATCATTCATCAAATAAAATCTCTTCTCAAAGATTGGGAATATAGTAACACGACATGAAATGACAGAGGAAGGAGATTTATTAAATATATAGTTTATTGGTATAGTATTACTGCAGAATGGCAAAAAATAATATAATATTTGCAGGGAAGTATAGAAATGACATGAAGAAGCTTACCTTTTGTTTTATTTTTTTTGCTTGTTTTTGCAATGTTTATTTCTTGTTTTCTGACTGAGCCATTCTTTTAAAATATATCTGTATTTTCATTAATGACGATGAAGACTATATATGTATAATCTTGTGCAATCCTGAATTTTATATCTTTTTATACACGATTATATCCACATTTTTCTTTATTTTCACCCTTCAAAATAATGTTAGATTAACTTTATAATAGAAGTTAATTTCATCTCCCTCCAAATAATAAATTAAATGACACAAATTTTGGAAGTTTGGCCATAAAGTTAGCGAACCATAATAATTCAAATTAAATTGTTCCCGATTTCAGTCTTGAAATAATACGCTTTTAATTCAAATCCCAATTATCTAGGCTGGATTAGCTGGTAGTTTCCTCCACTATTGATTTAAATTTTAATGGGACCTTTTGTTTTCTTTATTTTACTAAAATATTGAAGATATCATACTTTTAGAAAAAAACTTATATATATAAAATATTTATAATCTTTGTTAGCAGAAAAGTATATTTTATGACTGTAATGTTTCTATTGGTAGAAGTTATGATTGAATACAAAGAAGCATCGGTTGATAAATCTACTACCATTTTCATGAGCTTATTAAACTCATTTTGAACCTATAATATTACATTTTGAACTAATCTCACTTGCTTTAATATGCATTCATGATCTAAAATAATAATAATAAAACAAATAATTATCAAAATAAAAGGCAGGAATGGTTATAATTAATGGTGATAATCTGCTAAAAAACAATAGTAATTATTTTATTTTATCTAAATACCATGCAATTTAATTAAGAAGTTATTAATTAATTTTAATAATAATTTTGTCCAATAAATATTTGAGCGTTGATGCAACATTTTCACTTATTGGCAAGTTAGACATCTTTCAACATACTCCGCAATATCTAACTTCATTCATTCCCACCAAAATATTAGTTTTAAATTTTGGTACATTTTGATTCTTTCCGGATGAGTAGTGTGTATGGGGTTTCATGTGCTTCACTTAAGATATCCTTTCTCAACTCTTCATCATTGGGAATGCATGTCTATCATTTTTAAAGTACGACGTTATCTGGTGCTTCAATAAAGTCTGTTGATTGGCTTTTCTGGATTTTCATTCGAAGTTTCTCAATTTCGTCGCTTTGCCTTTGGGCCACAATGATTCTTTGCCTCAGATCGAGAATTACGATCATGGTAGCTAAACTCACTTCTCCTGGGGGCATTGGTTTGACGATCTCGAGTTTTAGTTTCTCAAATCCTCTACCATTGTTAATGATGTCACACTAATATAACCCTTTCGACCCAAGGCATCAATCACGCGATTTGCCTTTTCGGGATGGTAATTGATAGTGAGATCAAAGTCATTCACTAATCCTAGCCATCGTCTCTGCCTCATATTCAGTTATTTATGCTAGAAGAAATATTTCAAGCTCTTATGATCTGTGAAGATCGCCTGTTGAGGTTCGATTCCGTACGGATACGGGGCCAAAGGAATCGAGGAAAAATGACTGAAATGATACGAAAATAACTAGTATTAAAATATAGATGAATTGTTGAAAGAAAATAAACAAGGTAATTGATCGTTTATTAATCAAGAAAAGTATGTGCACAAAATACTGTAGTAGGTCGAGGTACAAGAAGGAGCTGGAGCAGAGTATTGTAGCAGGGTACTGTTGCAGGTGTTAGAGCAGGTCGTGCAACTGCTACAGCAGGGTTTCTGATGGATTTATATACTGAAAGCATTATGATTAGTATATTATGTACAAGGTCGATTGGTTAATATACTGGGAATCATAAATGTTGTATGTTCATCTCCTGTCTGAATTAACAAACATGTGTCGCAAACGCAATTATCCTCTTATCTCGTTGATAGGGAGATCATACGGTGTGTAGTAGATCACGGAAGATCGTATGGATCGTTTGACCTAGTGAGATATAAATGGTTATCATAGCTGAGACAGTTCCAGGTAAATTGTCGATGTAGGTTGCAGCATACACAGTAATAAGCATCTTATCTTGGATGGCTTGGTATGCTGGTGTGGGGCACACATTGATAAAGACCTAAGTCGAGATCGATTCTTTTATCTGACATTAAAAAAATCTAGATCTCTATGGCTTGATGAGATCCTAAGCCTATATGAAGGTACAGAAGTATATGCAGATTGTGTATTATTTTGAGTTGCAGTGAAAGGCTCTAGTTGAACTTGTATATCTGCATCTTGTGTAATAGCAGTTTGTGTATGACTGTCTGGTACTGGAACTAGGTAACCACATCCAGTATAGGATGGTGACATTCCCTGAGCAGCTCAAAAGGTTCATTATGTTAAAGTCCTGCAGGCTGATTAAGTTCAAGCATAAGTGAAAAGGTTTGAGTGAATTGACTCAGGAATATAAGATGTTAATTAATTAAATACCTTGTCAGAGCTTAAATTAATTAACGAATGTCTGTAACCTTAAATGTGGGGATATACCGAGCCCATGCAACCCGTACCTCAAAACGTGATAGCAAATAGGTAGGATAGTATTGATTCTCTGGTGGAATGAATCAATATTAATTAATTAATTATATTCTGGGTTGAATATGAGAATTAATTAATTGATAGGCCTTATTTGCTATTTGCATTCTGGTCCCTGGTCTGGCCCATGAAACTCAAGCCCAATAGAAGTCCAGTATTTTCATATAAATAGGCCTCAGTTCCTCAGATCTCAACACACCACAAGATCATAAGTTGCAAACAGCAAACCAGGATTTGGGAGCTGTGGTGATCGACTAGATCTGAGAAACGAGGAGGAAATTCTACTTCTCAACCGGGCAAAGAATCTGAAGGGAATCTTCACCAGATATTCAAATTGAGTTGGGATACAGATCAGAATATCAGATCAGGAGGATTATTTTTCTTTCTTCTCTCTCCTTCTTGTTTTCGAAAATTTCTTATTAATTTTCATAGATTTATTTCCTCAATCTGTTAGGAAATTAATCTTTGTGCGTGGGAAAAAGATCAAGAGGAATCTTCGCGCACTCGTTCTTCAGGGTTTCGCAATCCAGGTATTCCGCATAAACCCCCTTATGCATATTCAATAGGAACATGCTAGGATTAATCATAGGCATAGCAATTTATTTTTGATATTCCAATTAACGATCCTTGGCAAACGAACTTCATGATTCAGTTCACAAATCCCTTCAATTGGTATCAGAGCCAGGTTGAATTAATTGGCTCTATCGGAAAAAATAATATTGCCTATGATTTGCATGATAATTATTATTGAATGATTGCATGGGTTTTGGATTGTATGGTTATGTTTTTCATCCTCGTGGTTCTTGGGTTAATCCGGCCCTTTATAAGGATTCATTTTTCACCCACGAGATAAATTCGTGGTTAGACTTAGATTTTTAGATTGCAATTAGGTTCATTCAATGTAATCTTTTATTTAAATATTAAATCTATAAAATGGAGAACGATGAACACGAAGAACGAAGGACCGCACGACAACGCTGGCACGGCAGTAGGCCGTGCACGGCGGTGCAGGCGCACGGCAGCCATAGGGTTTCAGCACGCGACGGGCAGTAGCCGCGCGGCCAAGGCCAGCCAGGCACGGTGCGGGGGCCCTGGGGCCGGCGACGCGGGGGCGGCAGAGCAAGAGGCCGGGATGGCGACGCGCGAGGCAGGCAGGCCTGCGCAGCCCTGCGCGCAGCACCGGCGACGCTCCTCCCTCCCTTTGGTCAGCGTCGGTAGGGCCCAGGTGGTGCAGCGGCGGCTCGTGGCGCAGGGGTTCGGTGCGACGCGGTGGTTCGCGCGCGGGGCAATGCAAACCCTAGGGTTTGCGTGCTGCGCGCGCATCTCTCACGTGGCGCTCCCTGTGCATTTTTTCGGCGAGTCGTGGTGGCCGATGGTGGAGAAGATGGTGCACGGCGGTTCAGGCAACGATCAGGGCAAGTCAGGGCGGCATGCGAAGCGGGCGACGGCCGGAGGAGGTGGAATCGTGGGCTGCAACCATGCACGTACATGCATGGCTGTTGCACGATCTCGAGAGCCCTCGCAGCGGCGGTGAGTCACCGGCGGTGGCGGTTCGCTGGTGGTGGTTCGTCGGGGCGAAGTTTTCGCGGGCTATTGGGCTTAGAATGTGTGCCTAGGCTTGCGATTTGGTTAACTGGCCCAGTTTTCCAATTTTCTGATGGATCAAATCTTGGAGGCCCAGATTCAGAAAATAAATTCAGATCACAATCCAAATAGTGGGAGCCCAATCGAAGATCTGTAAAAATAATTCCAACGTGTAATAGTTAGAATTATTATTTTTTTATTTTTCATGGGGCCACGAGGACATTTTTTATTTGTTTTATTATTTGTCTTCACATGATATATGTGTTTATATTAATTGCGCAACTTATAAGCATGTTGTAGATAATAGGAGCACGTTTACTGCTTTTATTTACAGCTTTAAAGCATGCTATGTGATTTATTTTGTGTAATTAATTATAACTATAAATTCGGGGTTCATGCGATGCATGATAGAGTTTTAGCAATGTTATAATTACGGCTACATAAAATAATCTGTGCAATTGAACCTTATGAATTTAAAATTACTAAGCTCATAATTTAATAAGACCTCCACAAAGCGATCCTTTATTAGAAGTGAGTAATTTATTAGGTAAACGTCTACATGTGTAGCTTACTTAATTTATTATTCATAAGTTCTAATAGATAGGATTTCTTAAAACAAACATTTATTTCATGTGAGAAGTGGGAGTTCATGCGTAAACGTCTACATGTGTAGCTTGCGTATTGAATTTTCATAAGTTCTCTAGGGATTGAATTAAATGAGACAGCCTTATTATAGGGATCAAGTGTGTTCTAGTAGATCCTTATATGAGAGGGTTGGCTTTGGTGGTAAGCTAGCTTAGATGTTATCTAGAGTATAACTCATTTGTGATGTCCCTGCTCAGTAGGATAATATGGTCTTAAGTTAGTCTCCAATTATTAATTCCATTTGTCTAAGGAACCCGGGCATGGATTGGAATTAAAAGACTGGAATTGAAAGATGCAGTCTGGTTAAGTGTTTTGTTGTAAATGATCACTGTTATTTCTAACAGATTAATTATAGAAACAGTGGCAAATAAATTTGTAAACCCTAAGGTTATCGATCCAGGGGAATTGTGTGGGGAAACTATCCTATATACTAGCTATGATCCTAAGATTCATTGTTTGAGTGAATAGAAAATCAGGGTTTTATAAAAGTAAAGAAAACAATGCAGAAAATTAAAGTAGTTTTGAAAGCAAATTTAAAGAAACACAGATTCTAGGGAAGAACTCTTATTATGGATGACATGTAGGAATCAATTAATTTAACAGGTGGAATACTGCAACAATGCTATATTTCCTTGTTTGGCAAATATAACCTAGATTACTAACTAGTGACTATCTCCGCTCGGTCTCAAAGTACACCAAATTAGTCAATCTGATAAGCAAATCAGTTCAATTCCTACATCTAGTACATCTGTTTGGATAGTGTAGATCGTATCATGTATTCCTATTCCCACTATTAATATTCACCTCTCGGTCCTTCTATCAATAGCTAGACATCTAAATTAATCGTCACCTCTCG
>JAPKLW010000283.1:143337-186431 GCA_026898455.1 Plectranthus barbatus | reverse complement strand
GCATAAAGAACCTTGTGAGCTCATCAGGGAATGTCACCATCCTGAAAACGGATATGTTACCATACATCCAGACTAAGCAGACCCCACACAAACTGCCAACACCCAAAATACGAGTATAAGGGTACATGTAAGACCCGCCACTATGGTAAATCAAAGTGCGGTCAACCTGTGTGTGCCTCTTATCCTTCAGTAAGGTTTAAGATCAAAGAAAGTATATTGGGATCTGGCTCGTTCATATGTCAATGAGAACGGCGCATCCCACTGTTGATCCCATCAATACATAAGAATGTACCGACACATCAAGTAGCCAGGATAAGCCCACTTATGAACTGATGTGCCGCAGCTTAAACCGACAGCCTATCCAGGGACCGTCTCAGCTGTGATACTCTTTATATCTCGCTAGGTCAAGCGAACCATATGATCCTCTTGTGATCTACAACACACCATATGGCCATCCCCTTCCACGAGATAAGAGGATATTATAGTTCGTCGTATGTTCACATTATCAGATAGCGAGATTTGTTTAATGTATCAACATAATGAAAGCCAGTATACAAATGCTTGATCAATTATGCTTTTCAGTATACATATCCCAACAGGAAATACTCTGAACTGCAAAACATGCATATGTACTTTACATAGACCCTCTATCTCCCAAGTATTGGAACTGTACTGGCTATGAACGACAATTCTATGACAGATGGGTAGCTTTTGATGAGTTTGCCGGCAGACTCATCATGAACAGTCTGTCTAGAGAATTAAAACTCAAGTACAAGAAGTACCGGACTGCTGTTGAGATATGGAGGGACCTTGTGAAAGTATATGGGAAGGTGAGACGAACTGTCAGTTATAATCTTGTGGATGACCTGGTCTGCAAGAGGATGACTGATGGGAGTTCGTTGATTATACACTTCGTCTGCATGATGAGAATTATGAGGAAGTACAGAAAGAGAGGTGGACGAATTAGTAAGCGGGCAGAAATAAACATTGTCCTGCACTCTCTATCTGATTCTTATAATGATTTCATCGAGTCCCTCGGTACTAGGCGCGAGTTTACTCTTCCTGAGTTACTCTCGGCCCTGATGCGAGAGGAATCTGACCTGATGGCATTAGAATTTGCTCCAACTTTGTCAACTTTTGACAAGATAGTTGCTGAAGCAAAAGAAATGTTTAAAAGGTTAGATGAAGCTGATCTGGAAGAAGACGTCATTAGGCCATGCAAACGCAAGCGAAGTGAAGTAGATTTTCTAGTGCTTAGCACGGCTAGACAAGGTACGTCATGTGCATCTATAAAGGAAACATGTTTAGTATCAGTTTCTACCCATTCTTGGGTAGTGGATACTGGAGCTACTGATCATGTTTGTTATGCTTTGCAGGGGTTCAGGCCGACAAGGCAGCTGAAGCATCACGAGATTACCATCTCAATGGGCAGTGGAGAGCGAGTCTCAGCAGTAGCCATTGGAGATTTTACTTTATGCTTTGAAAACAATGTTTTGAATTTGAGAGATGTTTTATATGTGCCGGTTTTTCGGCGGAACTTAAATTTTAGTTTCCAAGTTATTTAGTGATAGATATTCAATTATTTTTTATAGTGGAGTTTCTATCATTGGTAATAATGGTGTTATCTGTCGTGGAAAACTGATTGACTCTCTCTATATCATTGATTGTATGCATAAATCTTCCGTGAATGTTGCAAACTCATCCAATAATAATAATCATTTAAAGAGAAAGTTTTCTTCCGATGAGGATCAAACATATCTCTGGCACTTGAGACTAGGTCACATCAATCTAAAGAGGATTAAAAAATTAGCATGCGATGAGCTCTTGGATTCTTTTTAAGTGGTACCACATCAAATCTGTGAATCCTGTATAGAGGGAAATATGACGACCATGCCTTTTAAGGCAAGTCAGTCTCGAGCAGAGGATGTGTTGGAATTGATCCACTCTGACTTATGTGGACCAATGTCCATGCAAGCTCGTGGAGGTTAAGAGTACTTCGCCACACATTGACGATTACTCAAGATTCGGATATATCTATTTGCTTCACCACAAGTCTGAATGCTTTGAGAAATTCAAAGAGTTTAGGACTGAGGTAGAAAAGAAGCTAGGTAAGACTATCAAGACACTACGATCAGATCGTAGTGGAGAATACCTCAGTAATGAGTTCTTGCAGTACTTGTCAGACAACGGGACTACATCCTAGTGGACTGCACCAGGAACCCCTCAATAAAATGGTGTTGCGGAAAGAAGAAATAGAACTCTCTTGGAAATGGTCAGGTCGATGATGAGTTATGCAAGCTTGCCGATTTCATTTTGGGGATATGTCTTGGAGACAACGGCGTACTTGCTTAACCTGGTACCTTCTAAATCAGTTCCTAAAACGCCTTTGGAACTCTGGTATGGGCGAAAGCCAAGTTTGAACAGAGTGAAGGTTTGGGGTTGTCCAGCATATGTGCTGACAAAGGAACCTGATAAGTTAGAAAGTAGGTGTAAGCTGATGCTGTTTGTAGGATATCCCAAGCAAACGAAAGGTGGTTACTTTTATTGTCCTGAGAATCAGAAAGTGGTTGTCAGTACCAACACAAGATTCTTGGAGGATGAATATGTAAGAAACCACAGATCCAAGAGTGAAATTATCCTCCACGAGCTTGAGGATAAGGAAGCGATTCCATCAGGAAAGCCCAGTGTAGTGGTAAATCCACCTGTAATAGGTGTGGCTATACCAACACTGCCACTAATGCAAGGTATGGGACCAACGCGTACTGTGCCAAATACTGACATGGTTCAGATGCCTCGTCACAGTGGGAGGGTTGTCCACCAACCCGAAAGGTATATGTTCGTGGGAGAGTCTTTTGACTTGATCCCAGAAAACGGATTGGATGATACTGATCCCTGGACATATGACGAGGCGGTATCTAATAAAGATGCAGACAAATGGCTGATCGCCATGGATTCAGAAATAGAATCCATTACGGCTATGGATGTATACCAGAAAACTGATTTGCCAGATGGCTGTCGAGCCATAGGGTGCAAACGGGTATACAAAAGAAAGAAAGGAGCGAATGGTGAAATTACAGCTTTCAAAGCAAGGCTGGTGGCGAAGGGTTATAGTCAGAAAGAAGGTGTAGACTATGATGAGACCTTCTCACCGGTAGTCATGCTTAAGTCCATTCGTATACTCCTAGCCATAGCAGCACATAAGGACCTAGAGATCTGGCAGATGGATGTCAAAACTGCATTTCTGAACGGGTACCTTGAAGAAGGTAGGGACATCTATATGCAACAGCCAGAAGGTTATGTGTAGAAGGGCGAAGAACATTTGGTCTGGAAGCTAAGGAAGTCATTGTACGGACTTAAACAAGCTTTACGGTCATGGAATCTGCATTTTGATGAAGTGATTAAATCCTATGGATTTTCACAATTTTCAAACGAGAGTTGCGTGTACCGTCTATGTGTCAGCGGAAGTGTGGTGTTCTTTGCGCTTTATGTAGATGATATTCTCCTATTTGGCGAATGTGGAAATATTGTCGGGCATAAAGGGGTGGTTATCCGAACAGTTTCATATGAAGGACCTTAGGGAGGCAGGATACATCCTAGGGGTAAAAGTATTGCGGGAGCGCAATAAGAGGATGTTGACCTTGTCTCAAGGGTCATATGTGGATACTGTGATTGCCTGTTTCAGCATGCAAACTGCCAAGAAAGGTTTGTTACCAGTCAGACATGGCATACATCTTTCCAAGGATTAATGTTCGGTGACACAAAGGGAGAAAGATGAAATGAGGAATGTGTCGTATGCATGGGGAGCCTCATGTGTGCAATGCTATGTACGAGGCCAGATATCTGCTTTGCTGTAGGCATGGTAGCAAGATACCAGTTTAACCCTGGACAGGCACATTGGACCGCGGTAAAGCACATACTCAAATACTTGAAAAGGACTAGAGACTATTGTCTCGTCTATCAGTGTGAGGAGTCGTGCCCCGTGGGTTATACTGATTCGGATTTCCAGGTAGACCGAAAGAAGTCCACCTCTGGCTATGTGTTTACATTGGGAGGTGGGGCCATATCATGGAGGAGTGCAAAGTAGAAGTGCATTGCTGACTCCACCATGGAAGTAGAATATGTGGAAACTTCTGAAGCTTCGAAAGAAGCAGTATGGTTTCAAAACTTCCTTCTGGAGTTGGACGTGATTCCTAAGCTGCCCAAAACCATCACGGTATATTGTGATAATTCGGAAGCTGTGGCTAATTCAAAGGAACCACGAACTCACAGAGCAACAAAACACATTGAAAGGAAGTACCATATTATATGAGAAATCGTAGCAAGGGGTGATGTGCTAGTAGAGAAGATTGATACAAAAGATAATCTAGAGGATCCATTCACAAAGGCTCTGCCTCAGAAGGTCTACGAGATGCATGTACGTAACCTTGGGCTGAGGGTTAACCACATTGAATGATTGATGTAATAGCTAGATTAGTTTAGACGCGTTATACTCTGGAAAGCATCTGTATAATGCTTTGAGTATAAGTGGGAGATTGATGGATTTATATACTGAAAGCATTATGATTGGTATATTATGTACAAGGTCGATTGGTTAATATACTGGGAATCATAAATGTTGTATGTTCATCTCCTGTCTGAATTAACTAACATGTGTCGCACACGCAATTATCCTCTTATCTCGTAGGGAGATCATACGGTGTGTAGTAGATCACGGAAGATCGTATGGATCATTTGACCTAGCGAGATATAAATGGTTATCACAGCTGAGACAGTTCCAGGATAAACTATCGATGTAGGCTGCAGCATACGCAGTTATAAGCATCTTATCTTGGATGGCTTGGTATGCTGGTGTGGGGCACACATTGATAAGGACCTAAGTCAAGATCGATTCTTTTATCTGACATTAAAAGAATCTAGATCTCTATGGCTTGATGAGATCCTAAGCCTATATGAAGGTACAAAAGTATATGCAGATTGTGTATTACTTTGAGTTGCAGTGAAAGGCTCTAGTTGAGCTTGTATATCTGCATCTTGGGTAATAGCAGTTTGTGTATGACTGTCTCGTACTGGAACTAGGTAACCACATCCAGTGTAGGATGGTGACATTCCCTGAGCATCTCAATAGGTTCTTTATGCTAAAGTCCTGCAGACGGATTAAGTTCAAGCATAAGTGAAAAGGTTTGAGTGGATTGACTCAAAAATATAAGATGTTAATTAATTAAATAGCTTGTCAGAGCTTAAATTAATTAACAAATGTCTGTAACCTTAAATGTGGGGATATACCAAGCACATGCAACCCGTACCTCAAAACGTTGTAGCAAATAGGTAGGACAATAATTATTCTCTTGTGGAATGAATCAATATTAATTAATTAATTATATTTTGTGTTGAATATGGAAATTAATTAAATATAGGCCTTATTTGCTATTTGCATTCTGGTCCCTGGTCTGGCCCACGAAACTCAAGCCAAATAGAAGTCCAGTATTTTAATATAAATAGGCCTCAGTTCCTAAGATCTCAACACACCACAAGATCATAAGTTGCACACAGCAAACCAGGATTTGGGAGCTGTGGTGATCGACTAGATCTGAGAAACGAGGAGGAAATTTTGCTTCTCAATCGGGCAAGGAATCTGAAGGGAATTTTCACCAGATATTCAGATTGAGTTGGGATACAGATCAGAAGATCAAATCAGGAGGATTATCTTCTTTCTTCTCTCTCCTTCTTGTTTACAAAAATTACGTATTAATTTTCATAGATTCATTTCCTCAATCTGTTAGGAAATTAATCTTTGTGCGTGGGAAAAAGATCAAGAGGAATCTCCGCGCACTCGTTCTTCAGGGTTTCGCAATCCAGGTATTCCGCATAAACCCCCTTATGCATATTCAATAGGAGCATGCTAGGATTAATCATAGGCATAGCAATTTATTTTTGATATTCCAATTAACGATCCTTGGCAAACGGACTTCGTGATTCAGTTCACGAATCCCTTCAGTTTCAGCTAAGCAAATGAGCATTTATGTGTGTAAAAGTGAATAATAATCGAAAAAATGATGAGGTTCCCCCTATATATAGACCATTGGGGATCCAAATACAAGTTCGCTAACGTTCTAAACCCTAACAACTACATTTCACACGATTTTAGGGGTTGTTGGAGCTGCTTTTGCGAAGATAGGGATTGTTGCAACCGCTGACGACTTTCTCGCAACTGCTCTACCTTATCCGCTAGGTGCTGTCTTGGAGACCCTGGCCGAGCACCTCCTTGGGTGACCTACTTGAATTAGGTGCTTGAGGTGACGTGTTTAAGGAGGTTTTTAGGTGCGCGGCTCCCTTTCAAACTTTTTGAAATCTGTGATATTCGAATCCCTAGCCTTTTCTCTCAAACCTCCCAAATTCTCTCTGCAAATATTCTTCCAACTTAGAAAATCATTCGTTATGGCTGCTAATCCTGAATCTCCCGCACACTCACAACAATCTGACTCCCATACACTCACTAATTCATCCGATTTCTCTACAAAATCTGGATTCCCCATTCAATCTCTCAATATCGATGTGACCCTGCACGAGCGGTGGGCACCGGAGTATACAGAGATAGTGAAGAAAGAAGATGTTGAAGATGACATTCCCTATGGTCAACTGGTCCCTTTAGCCAAAAAGAAGGAACAATCCGGCTTATCCAGAAACTAGAGGAGGGTGGCGCAAATCATGAAGGACCGCATCTTGTACACTCCTCTCGCAGCACTCAAATTCCCATAATGGATCATGGAAGCCCTGACGAAGGAAGGGGTACTTGCTTACTTGTCAACAGAACCATTGTGGTTCCATCCACACATGGTTTCCGAGTTCTATGCGCGTGCCATGGTGGATGAGGCAACCCATAAGTCCTTCAAGACTTCAGTTTTTGGTACGATTTTGGAGGTGAATGCAGATATTCTGGCTGCCAAGTTTGAGCTACCCAATAAAGGCGAGCGCATTGCTGCATACAAGTTGAATGATTTAGATGAAATGGAGAAGAGATGGAAAGCATGGAAGAAACCAGAGTTGGTGAACGATCAGAAGGGAAAGCCGATCATATTTAAGGTTGCCGCTCCGATCAACCAATTCCAAGATGAGTACAAAACTCTTGCTGAGTTGGTGATTAAGATGTTCCAGTGTGATGCTGGTTCATACTCAAAATTATCGGCGAAGAAGTATTCGGTGATGATGGCGTTGGTGGATAGAGTGGAAGGCAATTGGGCTGAGTTCTTCTATGGGCGATGGTTGGAGTACGCCAGGAAGAATCTGAGGATTAAGGAGGATGGTGTATTCACATCCAATGTGAATTTCAGTTTAACGATTAGCAAGTTTATCGAGATGTTCTTCCACAAGAAAAGGCTCGACAGAGGAGAGAAGCTGCTGCCAACAGACTTCATTCCGATGACAAAGAAGGCACCAACTCCGGTTGATCCCACCAGACCGAAAATTCTGAAGGGTAAGACAAATGTTGATACAAAGGTTCCTACCTCACCGGAAGAGCCCCATCCGGGTGAGTTAGCATTCCCAATATTGGAGAAGGCGATAACTATGACTCCAGAGGAGATAGCAGCGGCCCAGAAGGCTGCTGAGATAGAGCAATGCTTTCAGCACCTGGAGGATATTGAGAAGCTTGGAGATCTGCCCGTTGAGAAGATTGAGAAAATCATGGCGAAGAAGCAAACAGAACAACAAGCAACAACTTTGGGTCAGATTGTGGTGGCAATTCCCAAAAGAAAGAGATCAGATGTTGCATCTCCAAAAAAGAAGAGGACGCGCAGACGACTTGTCAAGTCTACTGAGAAAGAGAAAGCTGAGAAGGAAGCAGCAGAGAAGGAGGCTGCTAAGAAGAAAGCTGAGGACACTCCTCTCTCTGAAAAACCTCTTGAAGAAAGATTGAAAGGCTTAAGGAAGAGGAAAGCTCAGAAAAAGGAGCAGGAGAGAAAGAAGCACAAGAAGGAGATGGAGAGACTTACCTTCGAGGCAAGGGATAGGAACTTTGAGAAGGCCAAGCAGGCTGCTGAAGAACGTGCTACTAAGAAGGCGGCTGCTGAACAACAAGCAGCCAAGGACGCTGCGGCTAAGAAAGGAAAGGAGAAGCTGGTACCTGTTGTTCCCATTCCCACACCAACAATAGCAGAAGAGATAGTCATTGAGCAGGAAGTGATGATAGATCAAGACCTCGAGAGGCTGTTGGAGACCGGAGCTTTTAATGCTCCAGACCATCCTCAAGGAGGAGTGCTGATAAAGGAGCCTGCTGTTGAACGAGGGGACGACAATAGTGATAAAGAAGTTGTGTTCAATGAAGCTTCAGGCTTGAGAGTGAATGCTGAGCCCCCTGCTAGCACATCTGTTGGCATTGAAGAGACAACTGCTGAGAGGTCTAGCATGGAGGTTCCTGCTGCTGATAGGCCTATCATGGAGACGCCTGCTGAGGCTAGGCCCAGCACAGAGGTTAATGCTGAAGAAAGACCGAGCAGTGGAGGAGCAGAGGGAACCAATACTGAGGAAGGTCCTAGCACCGATATTCCCTCCTCTGCTGAAGCTAAACAAAATGAAGGCTTCCTCACTTCATGTTTTTCAGACTCTGACTCCAATGGCGAGTCAGACGATGTTTTTGATGCAAGATATCTACGGAAGGTCCAGACAGGAGATAATGAGCTGCTTTGAGTACCTTTCAAAGGACTTCCTGGAAAGCGATACAACTTGCGGAGAATCTCCCAATGGTGTGCACCGGTATCATTTGAAGAGCAGGTAAATTCTGACTTTTTCCCTATGTCATATGATATTGAAGAATTTATCACTGCGGAGATAGAAAGAGATATCGCGGAGGTATTCTCGGGGGAGGTAGATGACGGAACCCCAGAAGGAGAAATTCTCGGACGCGAGCTAAGGCGCTGGAAAATGTGTGATTACATAATACGCGAGCTTTGCTTCGAAGAACGAATATTGCTGATAGCCAGGAAAGGAATTTACTACTGGCGACAGGAGGAGAATTGGGCAAATGATTGGATGGATCAAGCTCCCTGCACCAAGCAATTCACTGACAAACAAGTCCTTGCAAGACTTCAGGCTAACAAAGCTCACCGACGGATCTCACCCGCTCATACCTTGCCTAAGTCGATGTTTGCTCCTGATGGGCATTCGGATGCTCACATTCAGCTCTCCAAGTGCCAAGCCAACGCTACTGCAGAATATAGAAGGCGCCAAGCGGAGTATGCAGCGCAAAAGCAAGAGAGACTTCTAGCCCGAATGGCTGCTGCCAGAGAGGAGAAAGAGCGATAAGCCAAGAACCTTGAGATCACCGTGCATCGCAATAGAGAAGCCGAAATGCGTGCATATCTCTTGGACCTTGAACTCTTGGAAGTATGGATGACAAAGAAAGCATAATGGATTGCTGAGGAGGTTGAATATTTGAAGGCTACTGCCGATGAAGCAGAGGCTGCTGCCCTTGCTGAGGCACAAGCAAAGGAGACAAGAAAAGCCTATGGACTTGCTGAGGCTCTGGAAAAGGCGTGGAATTCCGAGGAGACCGAGTGCATAGATGATAAAAATCTATACCTCGATGAGCAGAGCGAGTGGTTTAAAGCAGAAGCTATGGATATTGAGCCTATCTCTGAAGTCCATCCATCTACTAGCAGTGGAGAACTAGTCATCACATCATCTGCTATGGATGTTCTTCCAGTAAGTTCCGATGCTTTTCAAACTTTTGTTAATACTGTTGTGCAACATGCGATCCAGCATGCTCTGTCCACCTCTATTCCCCATGTCGTAAATGAGAGCGTGGCTCTCCATACTGCTGATATAAGGAGGGAAGTAGAAGAGATTAGGAGTGAAGTATCAGATGTAAGAGCAGATGTTGCTGAGGTAAAGCATGATGTTGCTGAAGTGAAGACTAACATGGACGTGCTAAAAGATGATGTTGCTGAGTCCTAGCAGCAGATGGCGCAAACTGCTACTTCTTTTTCCTCCACCTTTATGGTTGCGCTCAAAGAGGGGGAAGAAAGAAGACTTGTTGAATTAGAGCAGAGGAAAAAGGAAGAAGAAGCACTTGCTGCGGCTGCTGAAGAGCGCAGACTTGCTTTGGAAAATCTGAAGAAGCAAGAGATAGATCTGAAAATCAAAATGCTGGAGATGGAAAATGAAAAAGTTGCTAAACATCTTGAAAGAGAGGTCAATGAGAGGGAAGCTAGCAAGGCGTATCTCGAGAAGTTCATGCAGATGACAATGAGAAAATTTGACGAATTGGACAAAGGGAAGAAGCCAGCTCCTGATTCTTAAATTTCTTATCTTAGCAAACCTTCTGTACATTTCTTTTTGATCTTTTCTAGTTTCATTGTACCTGTAATGATCACTCATATGAATGAAACTGGATCAGACTTAGACAATTTCTCATTGTCCACCTCTGATTTTTCGTGCGTGTCTTAGTTGATATACACTATCTGTGTATTCAACAAAATTGCACGTGGATGCTGAGATTACTTGTCTTTGGATTGATTGTGAATGCTTGCTGATTTAATTGGGTGCTAGAATTCCTAGCATATTCCTTGCAGCATTTACTTATGTTTTTAATCGAGAAATATTTCCCAGCACTTGTTGAGGGGGAATTTTATTAAAATCAATCCTGCTAGAACTAAGATGGATAAACTCTGAGTTAGACTGCTAGAATAAGATCTGATACTTAGAAATTTTCTTGTAAACTCAAACATTTTTCCTCTTAGATTCAGCAAGTGATAGTAAGCTTTGATCGCACCAAAAGGGGGAAATTCTTGGGAATTATTTGTAAATTCCTCCCTTAAGATCAAAATTGTAAAAGGTTTTGTTGAATCAAAGCCTTAGTAGATTGGTCGATCATTGGTGAATTCTAGCATAGTCTAGCAACTCTAATGTAATGTTGTGTTTAGGAAAAATATCGAGTTGTAATAGATTAGGAAATGCTTGAGAAGGTTGTTGAAGAATTTAGCAAATGGAACGAAGAAAATCAATTCAAGCAACTTCAGAATGCTAGAAGAGTTCTCAGCAAATGGTAAGCTGCTAGAGACATAAGCAGACAAAAATGACTGCTAAAGATGATAGCAGTCAAGTGCTAAGAAGATTGATTGCTAAGGCATTAGCAATCATATGCTAAGGAAGAGACTGCTAGGAGTCTTACTCAGCAGTCAGAAGCAAAGGTAGCAGAATGCTAAAGGAGATAGCATTCGCTAGCATACAAGCAGACTGCTAAGGAATAGCAATCAGCAGTCAAAACCTAAATGCTGAAATACGCATCTGCTGAAGGAGTCATTAGATTTAAGAATGAATTGATAGAGGAGCGTAGTAATCAGAAGACTTAGCAGATCGTTCCAGCATTCTCCGAGAATGCTAAACTAGGAAGATATCTAGCAACGATCTCTAATACTACCGTTCTGACAAAGGTACAGTAAAAGGACGAAAGTTTTACCCAAAGTAGGTCGGAAAGTACTGTACGACACCGGAAAGGATGGAAAAAGCAAGAAGCTATTTTGGACAAGAAGGACCATTATGTCTAACGGGTCTGGAGATTCAAAGTTTGAATCTCCAGGTATTAAAGTCGAAGTCTAAACCAGAGAGATGACTACTGCTTCCATTACTCACAAACTAAGGAACCTCAACCACATCTGAAAAGGCATTTACAGTGAGACTCATTTGACAAAGCAAAAATTGAGAAAGTAGTCAGTTGAGAGCACGAGACTTAAAGCATTCAAAGCTCTCAACAACCGTAGTGTCCCCCACTTGAAGATCTGACACTGCATTCAATAGATTCCTTGACTTTGCTCAAGAATCTTCAATCATTGGGATACCTTCCAATCATAGGAAGCATCCAGCAGTCACATCTGTGAAAAGAGATTGACTCTCACGGGCAAAAGTCGCCGAAACCAGATAAAGTTCAGGAGAGAACTATAAAACCTCCATTACAGCGAAGGACAAGTTTTACAAAGGTGCGCCCTTGACTTGGTCGGAGCTGTTGACTGGAAGAGTGAAGCAACGGAGGATAGCTTTGTAGTGGCCGGCTCGAAAGTTCACCGTCTGCTACAAGTGTTCAGCAAATCCTTGTATTTCACATATCTTTTTAGTGGAATTCTCAACGATACGGCTATGGAGTGGACGTAGATCTATTGGATTGAACCACTATAAATATTGTGTGTTCTTTACTGTTTTATCACTTACTATTTGTGTGGTGATTTGAAACCTAGCAACGATAGTTGCTAGAGTATTTGTCTGTAAGAAATCCTTACTTCTATCTCGAGCTAAGACATTTTTTAAGAACATCAGTGCAAGATATACTTTAAACTTCCGCTGCATTCGTGTGTGACTTGTTTGTTATTCACCACGACGACTCTGATATGAGACCAACACTGCGCAAATGCTGGGATAGGATATGAAAGGTCCACTGCAAGAACACCTCAGCAGAACGGCTTGGCAGAATGAAAGAACAGAACCCTAAAGGAAGCCGTGCGCACAATGCTTGCTGATACGGATCTAAGTCAGAAATACTGGGGAGAAGCAATAATGAACGCCTGCTATACGCAAAATTAAAGTGGATTTAATCTTCGCTTCAACAAGACCCCCTATGAAATATATCATGGTCGTAAGCCTTCTTTAGCTCATCTTGGTATTTTTGGTTCGCCATGTTATATTCATATCAATGGAAAATCGAAGTTAAGTACTTTCTCTCCCAAAGCCGATGAAGGAGTGTTCCTAGGATATGGACATCCGTCTCATAAGGGATATAGAGTACTTAATAAGACAACCAAACTTGTGGAAATAACATGCAATGTTATTTTTTATGAAGCTACTTTAGTGCGCATGACCATTAAAAGCCAAAGGGATAAGTTTCATGAAACCAATGATGTCAACAGAACTTTAGGCTCGAATACTTCCGAAGCTGAACTGAATGATCCGACTAGGTTGATGAATGAATCACCATCTCTACTGGAGACCTTGACTGATCAATCGATAGTCAAGAGGGCCTGTGATGCAATCGGTAATGCTGAGGCCACCATTCAATCTCTCGAAGAGCATACAGATCAAAAAGGAATTAGAGAAGACAAGGATGTTCAACTATCTGAAGATTCCCAGAATGGCAAGAGGTTTACTGAAGACAACCCTGCTGAAGACAACCAAGAGCAGACTGCTGCAGAAAGGAGTACTACATCAGTAATGCAAAGTTCAGCAGACAAAATGACAGACGACAATCCTTCAGCAGAAGATGACTCAACAAGGGTAGCAGACAACTTGGAGACTCTACAACTTGTTGATGTACCAGTTTCTGAAGAACCCATCGGACCATCCAACAGTCAAGTCATTCTTGTGGAAGAACTCCAAAGACCCAAATGGCTGCTAAGAGATCATCCTACTCAAGCGATTCTAGGAGATATTGTTGATCCAATCTGAACCTGACACAAGGCACTACTTGCCTGCTTCATATCACAAGAAGAGCCTACCAAAGTAGCAGAGACACTCAAATCAGTAGACTGGATCAACGCAATGCAGGAGGAACTATCAGAGTTCACAAGGAATCATGTATGGGATCTCGTCAATCGTCCAACACATCAATCAGTAGTAGGAACTAAGTGGGTATTCAAGAATAAGTGAGACGAAAATGGACTCGTCATTTGCAACAAGGCCAGATTAGTTGCTAAAGGCTATGTGCAGTGTGAAGGGATAGATTTCGACGAAACTTTTGCTCCAGTTGCTCGCTTGGAAGCAATCAAATTATTCCTAGATTTTGCTGCTCATCATGGGTTCACAGTATTTCAAATGGACGTCAAGAGTGCATTCCTTAACGGCAAATTGAAAGAATAAGTCTATGTGGAAAAACCTCCAGGTTTTGAACGAGGAGACAAAGTTTACAGACTAAGGAAAGCTCGCTACGGACTTAAGCAAGCCCCAAGAGTGTGGTATGAGACGCTATCACAATTCCTGCTGAAGAACAGGTTCAGGAAAGGGAAGATCGACAAAACACTATTCTTGATCAAAGATGCTGAGGATATCTTAATTGTCCAAATCTACGTGGATGACATCATATTTAAATCAAGAAATTTAGGTCTATGTGAGAAGTTTCCTCAGCTTATGCAAACCAACTTCCAAATGAGTATGATGGGAAAAATGTCATACTTTCTAGGCTTACAAGTCCAGCAATCAGACGATGGGATTTTAATTCATCAGAAGAAGTATACGAAGGATCTCATCAGCAAATTTTGCCTAGAAAAGACAAAGACTCTGCGGATTCCCATGACCACAGCCTGTTAGATATCAATGGATGAAGAAGGTGAATCTGTAGACCCCACAACATACAGAGGAATAATAGGGTCACTATTATACTTGACAGCTAGCAGACAAGACATCTCATACGTTGTAGGAGTATGTGCCATATATCAAGCAAATCCAAAGAAGTCACACATGTAGTATGCTCGAAGAATTGTTCTGAAGGGAACAGAATCTCTAGGAATTTGGTATCCCAGGGATGACGATATTACACTCATAGGATACTCAGATTCTGATTTTGGGGGTTGCAGAATTGACCGAAAAAGTACGAGTGGAACATGCCAATTTCTAGGTCATAAGCTGATAAGCTGGTTCAGCAAAAAGCAACACTCCGTAGCAATATCTACAACAGAAGCAGAATATGTTGTACACAAGTACTGTGGATCAAGCAACAACTTCAAGACTATGAAGTCAGCACTGGTTGTGTTTCCATCTACTGCGACAACAACAGCGCGATGTGCATCACGAAAAACCTTGTTCATCACTCTCAAACAAAGCACATCGATATTCGGCATCACTTCATCAGAGATCATGTCGAAAAGAAGGATATCTCGGTAGATTGTATCAGAACAGAGGATCAGCTAGCAGACATATTCACCAAGCCTCTAGTAGAAAGCAGATTCAAAGAGCTTCGTCTTAAGCTCGAACTATTGGAGTTAGATGAGGTTTTGGAAGAATGAGTCCCAACTCTTATTCTATTCTTAAGAATTGTCATTGGTATTCTTTAGAAGTTGCGGAATAAGAGTGTGTCCCAGCTCACGCTCTTGAAAGAAAAATTGTCAGAGATTGCTGAGTCCCAACTCTCAGCAAGTCTATCATCATATACCGAAGAATAATGATATTAGCAGATTGTAAGATTGATGAGTTCCAGCTCTCAGCAGTCCAGATGATCAGTAAAATGGAATATTGAATTCAGTAGATTAAGTCAAGTGATTGCTGAGTCCCAGCTCTCAGCAAAGGAAAGAAGACTGCTAAACCAATATAAATCTGAATCAATCCTGGGTAATTGATCAGATATGGGAATAAATATCAGGATACTCAACCGACGTATCAATTAAGATCATCGTCAGTGATGAAGCGACGATACATATTCGCTATCATTACCGAAGATCTCGTTTAAAGGCTCGAGACGATTCAGTTTCTGAGAATAGTTGCCACGTGGAAAGGCTATAGCAAAACTGTCGGTTCCCTAGGCAGACGAAGTAATTAGATGATCGAGTCTCTAGGAGAGGTTGTGTCTATTTAAGAGAAGATATCTTCCTCTAGAAATTCATATGTGAAAATCTCAAAACCCTAGATCTATCTTCTGCCTTCATTCCCATCATTCTAGAAACCCTGCTCGAAGAAATCAGAAATGTCGTCCTTTACCATTTCACCAAAATACCTCCAGAATGGGTTCAAGCAACGTGACTTAGAAGTCTCCGAATTGAGAGGAAGGGTCGTAATCTTCACAAAGATCACAGCCAAGAAGACTCTCTCAATTCTCGATTCACCTTGGACGATGAGTTTTCTCATATTAGAACTGAACGGACATAGGCGGTCCATTTTGTCAGGCCATGATAGTTTTCTCGTTGGTGAGATAAAAAATTGTCAGGTGGGCCTGAAGATGGATATTCCTTAGTCACCAGGTTTGGGAATTTCTTTGGGTAAGGAATCCCATATCACATCTTCCTCACCTATTCTTTCAGTGTTTCAAAAGCAATGGATTCAGAGAAAAAGAGGAGATGGTGGAAATGCTTGCAAGTAAAGAAGAAACATTCTCAATGTTTTCTCATAGTACTTGAAGCCTGATTCAGACATGGATGGTGCAGATGTTACCCATCCTACAAAGCGTAGGAACATCTGTACAACATCTGGTGCTGATGGAAAATGTGGACAAGAACACTGAGCCATGCAGAAGATGCGAGACTTCGGATTTTCTTCCGTGTTCTGTAGTGTCCACAGGAAAACCAAGGCTGAAATCTTACGAGATGTCCAGGAGGAAGCGCAAGTTCAAGAGGGAAGAGGATGAACTTGACGCTAGACATCTCACAACCTTGTAGACAACACATTGCTGCGGAAGCAATGCGGCTTGCAGCAATGAGCTCGGGAAAAGACCAAGAAGGAGTAGATCTAGCAAAGGCGTTATTGGAGCAGTCTGAAGACAAATTGATCATTGTAAACTTGTAGTATTATACTTTGCAAAGTGTAACTCTTGTAAATCAATGATATCAATAAATTGCTCGTTTTGAGAACAATAGTCTGTTGTCTCAAACAAAATAATCGCCTAACTGACAATGCTAGATCATTACACTCCTTGTGTAAAGAAACCTATAAAAAAAACTATGATTCTCCCTAAAAAATTTGAAGAAATGAAAAGGAAAATCAAATGATAGGAATTTCATAAAGGTTTTCCCAATCCCGTTAGAAGTTGAGTGCTTGAATGGTGAAATGATGCATAAATTCAAGAAATTTACTCTCTGCTGACTGCTGAGTCCAAGCTCTTAGCAAATTCCCGATAAATACTGAGGATGAGCTCTCAGTAAAAGAACTCCTGAACTTGAGAAGTTCATAGAACATAGAGAGTCTAGAAGAACTGCTGAATCCAAGCTTTCAGCAGATATCCGGTGTATACTGAGTCCAAGCTCTCAATTGATTAATGACGATTGTTATTTCAGAATAGCAGACAGACCGAAAAATAGCTTACTGAATCAAAGCTCTCAGTAAAGAAGACTCTTGCTTCTACATGAATCAAAAAATTTTAAGTCTATTTTTTGTCTACTGAGTCCAAGCTCTCAGTAGGACCCCGAAGAGCTATACATGAGCTCTCAGCAAAGTTTGGGAGATAGCTTCGAAAGATTATGAGAATGCTGAGTCCAAGCTCTCAGCAAGTTGTAAGCTTCTACTGAACAAAGGACCACAAAAACAGAATGTTTAGTCCAAGCTCTCTGCAAATCAAGTCCAGAATTATGTCACTCACCTCAAAAGCAAAAAGAGAATGCTGAGTCCAAGCTCTCTGCAGAATAGGCGATATGTGACATTACTCATCAAAGATACAATCGTATGCTGAGTCCAAGCTCTCAGCAAAGGACCTTTCACATTGTTGAATGATTCAACACAAACGTACTTGAGTGTTGACCAGCAATAAGGAGACTGTTGATTCAAATATATCTCGAAAGGTGGGATTATCTAATGATGAAGAAACTGCAGAGGTAGCTTTCATTGCAAATTAACTCCTGCACAGCCACGATTCCGACGGAAAAGGAACATAAGGTGAACCGTCACCAACTGCCCAACCGTAGATTCATCCATATCAGAAGAGAAGATCCAATCGCTCACAGTAAAAGCCGATTACAGAGGGATCACATAAAAGGAAATTTGGTTTGGGAATTCTAACCCTAATACCTTCATACCTTCTGATTCAAAAATTCTTCTGCATCTTTGAAACTCTCAGAAGAACACGTCAATGGCAGAATCTTTCAATCACACCAGTACCTCTGCCGAATCATCCGGAAACACCAACATGCCCGAAGAACCAGAATTAGTTCCAGCCAACCTTCACAGGCATCTACTGGTTGGAGGACATCAATGAGTCAATTCCGTACTACCGGCTAATCTCCATAAGCCACAGAAAGCTATCTGGTGAACTTACAAATGATCAGAGAAGCGTTGCTCAAGTTAAGAAAGATAAGATACTGTACGAGCCACTATTCCGGAAGCACTGGTGTGAAGACCTCATAGGTAAACTCGATCGAGAGAACCTACTGAGATACTTATTTGCAGAGTCAAAGAAATTTCTACCACACATAGTTGAAGAATTCTTTGCACGAGCAATTGTTGATAAAGAAGAAAAATCATTCACCACAAGTGTTATGGGTATCAAAATCACTGTAAGCCCAGAAGTTTTAGAGAAGACGTACGGACTCCGTAAAGATGGTGAAGATGTAGCCAACTACAAAATCAATGATGAAGCCGAAATGAAGAAGAGATGGCTGAGATGGAAGTTTGATTCATATACCGATGCATGGAAAGTAGCAGCACCTCTAAAATCTCTAGCAGAACCGATGAGGAGTTTAGCACAAGTAGTCATAAGGATGCTGGTGGGCGAAGTAGGCTCACTTTCTGAGTTAATTGCTAAGAAGTTTGCTGTTATGATGGCCATTGAAGATCAAGTGCGTGGAAATTAGGCAAAGTTCATCTACACCAAATGGCTAGCACATGTCTACAAGAACAAGAGTGTGAAGAAGGATCACACATTCTCTCAAGATGTGGGCTTTGGATTGAAGATAAGCCACTTTGTGGAATGGATTGTACCGGAAGGAAAATAGTGTCGAGGTGAAGACTTGATCTACTCTGACTACATACCGCCAACCCGAAAGCAACAATCGCCGAAGAATATCAGAGAACCATTGATACCGAAAGAGAAGAGCAACGTCAACCCTAATGAGGCATGCTCGGATGAAGAGGAACCATACCAAGGGAATATGGTTTTACCTACTACCGCTTACTGCCGAGGAACTTGAAGAACAACGACGCAAAACAGAATAGGATGCTCTGCTCACTGAACTTGACAGTTTGGTTGATACTTCATCACAAGCAACTGGTCAACCCTCAGATTCAACCAAATTAAAGAGAAGACGACCACATAGGAGTCCTCAACAAAAGAAAGGGAAACCAGCGAGTGGTGATGAGAACGTCAAGAAGAGGGGCAGGCAAAGAGGACTTTCAGGTAACACTCTTCAAATCAATGTACCTGAGGTAGATATCTCTCTACCATCTTCAGATGTCGTCAAGGACATGGCGACAGATTCCACAGAAGCTAATGCAAAGAGATGGTTTGAATTTTCCGATGAGGGAGAATCTCGGAAGAAAAGGTGACAAAGGAAAGTGCTCCAGAGAGCACAAGAAGAAAGAGACTATGCCAAGTTTCGAATTGAGATGACACTTGAAGAAAGGGATTCAAGATATGCATAAGTCATGGCTAGTTATGCCAAGCGAAACGCCAGGATTCAAGCTGGAGAACAAACAGGTCGCATTACTCAGAAGGATGCTGAGAAAATGCAAGCTGGCAAAGGAAAAAGCAAGGTCACGTTCACTGAAGATGTGGAAGCGATTGTTACCTTGAGCGAAGGAAACTAAAAGAATCCCTAAAGGAATCAAGGAGATTGTCAACTTCCGGACAAGGAGGAAAGAGTTGTGAAACAACACATTTTCAGCCCGCCACCGATCTAGGGGGAAGCGTAAGCGCTGAAGAAATTTCTGGACGAAGTGTCTTGCAGGCTGTTGAGACAGAAGGTAGCAGTCCTGTTGTTGAAAAGGAAAGTGAACAAGCACAATCGGCTGTGCAAGGAGAAAGTCAATTTGTGACAATCATGGCAGAAGCTGATCTGGAAACAGCAAACCAGATCCCAGCCATCAATTCTGGAAATCAGGAAGCTGAGCCGAGGAACGTAGATCAAGAGACAGTCATGCCAGAAGATGCCCAACAGATTACCACAGTAGATGAAGGAGCAACTGCTAAGGAACCTACTGCTGAATTAAATACCTCACTAGATGATGAGACAAGAGCACAACTACAAGCAAAGCTCACAGCCAGTGTGCGAGCTCGGAATGAGCAATATCTACGATGATTAGGTATTGAACCTTCTACTGTTCCGGAATGGAATACAGAAGGAAATACTACAAGAGTGCTCGAAAGAACTATAGAAGACACCTGGCAACGATGCATTCCAGTTCCCAGCTCTCCAGAAGTTTCAGGTATATCCTTTAGTGATATTCCTAGCTCTGTTGATGAAAAGATGTAGGGACTGTCACAGATGGAGAATCCATATTCAGAGAAGAAACTCTTAGAGTACCCATGGAAGGACCACCCAACAGAAACTACAAAGCGAAACGGATTGCACAATGGTGTCCTCCTATCACAGTAAGAGATGAGGAGAACGAGGATCTCATCTCCTGGGCACGAGACATCAGTATCTTCATAGAGACTCAAGCTGCTGTCGAAGTTAATGACTCATATCCTGCTGAACTCCAAGGAGAAACATTCGATCAAGAATGGTTGAGAACCGAGTTCAAGAGATGGCGATTCATTGACTATGCCACTCATGAATTACATTATGAGGATCGTTCAATCATGATGGCAAGGATGGGTCTTAACTACTGGAGGAGTGAAGAAGAATGAGTTGCCGATTGGATGGACCAGACATCCAAGAGACAGTATACGGAGAAGCAAGTTGTTGCGAGGTTACAGAAGATCTAGACTCACAGAGCAGCCACCGGCGATCAATCTTTGCCACCCTCCGCATATGCCATAGAAGACTCTCCACCATTTACTCAGAATTTCAAATCTCCTGCCACTAGACGTCAAATGGCCGCTGCTGAAGAACTAAAGAAGAAGTTAGCAGAAGAGCAAGCTGAAAGAAAAAAAAGAGGAAAATAGGTTGAAGATGTTGGAATTTAAGGAGAAAATTCTGAACCAACTTGCAAACAAGCCCTTCAGAGTACAAGACTCAAGGTCATCCGAACAACATCCTACTGCAGAAGAAGGAAGAGAAACCGCACGCTCTAAAATGGCCTAGGGTGATCAACCATCCACCTCAACCACAAGATTGGCAACCACAGTTCTCATGTCTACCAACGAAAATCAAATTGTACCTGCTGAGCACTCTACACTCATGGCAATTGAGCCTGTGAACACCAGCACCTATCAGAGAGATCTCCAGCACTATATTCATACCATGGTGGAATAGAGTATCGGAGAGCAAATGATTCCAATCATGAAGCTAAAGACGAAATTCTTGCCATCCAACTAGACAACTTCGAGACCTTCTCTACTGGAATTTTCGTTGCGATCAAAGAGGGGGAAGAGAAAAGGTTAATTGAAGAAGCAGAAAGGAGAATGGAGCAAGAAGAAAGAATTCATCGACTGGAAGCAAGGAAATTACAAGAAGAAGAGCTAAGGAGACAACGTGAAGAGGAAGAGAGAGAAGAACAAAGAAGGATTGAAAAGAAGGAAAGAATCAGAAGACAAGAACGAGAATCTCTCATGGACAACTTCATGAAGAAGACAACAGAGAATCTCAGCAAAATGAAGAAGCCCACCGCAGGTTCCTCAAGTGCCAAGAATGCTGCTGATTCAGACTCTTCAACAACTTAAAAGTAATATCTCTCCAAACTCTACATCTCCTAGCTACTTGAACAATCTTTTCAATTTGGGATTTGTGAATGTACTAAAAAGTATGATTATCAATAAAAACTAACCCAGGTTGAAGACAACATCTCATTGTCCAACACTGATCTAAGCGAATTAGCTGAAATTACACATTTGGTGTAATCAGCAAACTGCATGGAGTGTGATGTGTGCGATATGTTCCTGCGATTTCTTGATGATATTATGCGTGAATATTCTTGGTACTTACCTGACAATATGACCATGAAGCTATTTGCCTGATTGACTTGTTTAATCGAGCAATACCCTTGATATGTTAAGGGGAAATGATTAGGAACAATGCTGAGTCTACGGGAGTTGAGACACTGAGAATAGAATTGATAGGAAACTTTTGTGTAATCTCAGTAATCAGCTTTCCCATGATCTGTCAAGATTAGAGTTTTAGACAGTGGCTTTAATCGCGCCAAAAAGGGGGAAATTGTTAGGAATATTGTTAGACCCCACCAATGTAAAGCAATTCATTATCACTGTTGATATGTTTTGGTGGATCAAAGCTATAGAAACTTAGTATCGAGTCAAATGTAAAAAGTCATGTATAGGAATTAATACTCGAGTTGTAATAGATTAAGAAAAAAAAAGGATTAAGTTTGCTGAAGGAGTCAGCAAACTCATCCAATTACTGAAGACTGCTGAAGATCATAGCGGCCTACAATGCGGAGGATGCAACGAGAATGTTGAAGAAGAAGTTCTAGCAATCTGCAAAGATATCCAACGCATAATAATAAGTCAGCAGACGACAGTCAGCAATCAGAAATTAAGAGAAAGACTACAAAGCCGAACATTAGACAGACTACAAGTTTTAAGAAGAACCAACCAATCAAGAGGATGGAATAATCATCATGAAGAAAAAGGGGTTCAGACCTACAAAAGATCCATTCTGACAAACGACGGCTAGAGATAGATGCTACGCCAATCAGAGACAAAGGGACTTGAAGAGTCTCTGTCCACCGCAGAAAAAGGAAGCATGCAGATAGGCGAGTATTCCCTTTGAGTCTAACGGACAAGATTCAAATGACTGTTTGAATCTTCACCTATAAATAGGTGTCGTCCTTAATTGATTCAAAGGTTCGCAACTTAGTACATACAAGAGATAACAAAAGAGATCAAACTCACTCTCTCTATCACGCAAACTCAACCGAGCTAAGTTCTTCATTGAATCTTTTTTAAAGCTTCCATAACAGAATCTCGAAGACCTGTGAAGTTTATCTTCAAAAGGTATATTTGGGATTCTCACTATTCCAGAAAGAATCTAGCAGTCACTATTGCGGTGCAAGAGTGATTCGTACGGGCTACGCCAACACAAAGATAGGTTCCAGGAAGAACTATAAAACTCTCAGCACTTGATATCCGAAGAGAAGGGAGGTTTGTCCTCACTCTAAGGAGCGACACCAGTTGAAGATTGGAGATTGAGGTGCTTGAAGGTGCGCGCTGACCAGACGGAGGAGCTGCACAACGTTAGAGATCATGCCTGACTTTGTACTTATTCTTCTAGTGAAATTTTCAGTCGGAGGACTGAAGAGTGGACATAGAACAATTGTTCGAACTTGATCGACTTCCCGTGCATCAATCGAAGCGGCAACTCTGTGTAACTCAGCTCTTTCATCATTTCACATCTTTTTAGCCCTAAATACCTGCAAAACTGACCACGAAGGGCATAATATCCTCTAAACAGTCTCATACACAGAAATAAGTAAAAACATAAACTAATTGCACTGAAACAATGGAGAAAAATATGGATAAGTGAGTATAAATATGAGCTTATCAATACTCGATTCGACAGGCTCGCGAGCTTTATCGAGCTCGAGCTTAATTCGAACTTGAGTCGAGCTTGGGTTCGAGCTAGGCTCACGAGCCTTATTGAGCTTAATATAATTTTAATTTTTTAATCGAGCTTGACGAGTTTGACCTCGAGTCGAGCTCGAGCTTGAAAATTTGAGCTCGGTCGAGCTTAGCTCGAGCTCGAGCTTAGAAATTTCTCGACCGAGCTCAAATTTTCGAATCGAGCTTGAGTCTGGCCATACTCGGCTCGATTCGGCTCGTGATCACCCCTACTGGTGAGTGTTTGCTTGCTATTGATGCTCTGCTAACTTTTCAGCATTCTTGTTAAGATGCCGCACCATGCTTGATTCATTCCTTCAGCATTGTATTAGGCGTGTTTCAGCATTCGTTGGTTCTTTTCTTCTAATTCTATTACAACTCGAGTAGATATATCCTATACAGGACTTTTACATTATGACTCGTTACTAAGTTGCTAGAAACTAGATCTACTGAGCTTTGACGCACCAAAACCAATAAACATACAATTTAGATCAAGGGGTTGTAATATTTCTAACAATATTCCTAAAAATTTCCCCCTTTTTGGTGTGATCAAAGCCCCAATTCTAACTAACAGATCATGGGAAAGCTGATTACCGAGTTTACAACATATTCCTACCAATTTTATTCTCAGCATCTCAACTCCCTTAGACTTAGTATGATTCCTAAATGTTCCCCCTCAAAATATCAAGGGTATTGCTCAATTAATAATTTTTGCTTCAAGTAAATGGCTTTCGAATCATTCTCAGATAAGTACATAGCACATTTACACATGATTATTAAGCAACATGCAGGAACATATCACACACATCAACAATCCACGCAATTTGCTGATTACATTAAATGTGTAATTTCAACCATATTAATTAATTCAGTATTGAACAATGAGATGTTGTCTTCAACCTGGGTTAGTTTCCATAAATGAATGTTGCGATGAAGTACAGGAAACACCTACCCAATTTAAAAAACATAATGTTTCTCGCCAGTAGCCTTATAAGGTGTAGAGGAATGACTTCTTTATCGTTGAAGAGTCTAAATCAGCAACATTTTTGGCACTTGAGGAGCCGGTGGTGGTTTTCTTCACTTTCTTGAGGGTCTCGAGTGTTACCTTCATGAAGTTGTCCACTACAGCTTCTCTCTCTTCTCTTCTGATTCGTTCATTTTCTTCGATCCTTCTTCGTTCCTCTTTCTCTTCTTCATCTTGTAGCCTTCTCAAGTCTTCTTCCATTTTTCTTCTTGCTTTGAGGTGCAGTATTATTTCTTCTTGTTCCTTCAGTCGCTCTGCTTCCTCCACTAATCTCCTCTCTTCCCCCTCTTTGATAGCATCAAAAAGTTCGGTGGAAAAGGTCTTAAAATTATCTTGCAGAGTGCTGTGAAGCTCCTCTTTTGCCTTGATTACTTGAGTTTTTACTTCAGCTCGCACGAGCGGCACCATCTGCTCCTCAATACTCCTTCCTACCATCATGTGGATGAATTGTTGGAGGTCACTCTGATAAGTACTGGAGCTCAGGGGCTCTATTGTAAGGGATGGGTGTTCCTCCGATAGCACAATTTGATTATGTGAAGTAGGTATGTTGGCAATGATAGTCAGTGCTTGAGATGAAGTGGTCGGTAGGTCCACGTCTGCTGCTGTGACAGGTTCGTTCTCTTGAATTCTTTCTTCTTCAGAAGTGACTGGAGATGGAGGCCTAATGCTATCCACTCTGGTTGGGATATTCACCAATGTAGTGAGTATGCGCTCTTTAAAATCCATCATCTTCTTCCGATCCTCTTCTCTCTTGCGTGCGACTTCCTCTTCTGCTAGCTTTGCTTGCAGCTCAGCAGCTGCGGCCATCTGTCTTCTTATTGCTGGTGACTTGAAGTGTTGAGTGAATGGTGGTGAGTCCTCAATAGCGTACTCAGATGGTGGCAACAAGCGATATCCAGTGATTGCTCTATGTGCCTTGATCTTTTGTAATCCAGCAGCGATCTGCTTTTCTATGTAGTGACTCTTGGATGTTTGGTCCATCCAATCATCTGCCCATTCCTATTCACTTTGCCAATAGTTGAGACTAAAGCTGGCAATTTCTGACACGACACGATAACACGACACAAACATGCACGATAAAAGCGAGCACGAACACGACACGAACCTGTTAAGCTCAAGCACAAACATGACACGAACATGTTAAGCTCAAACACGATAATGACACGACACAAAAATGACCCGACATGATAAAAATTAACCTTACCAAAATTGTTAGTTTTACACTTGGGACTAATTTTTTTTAATACGACACGATAACATGACACGAACACACATGATAATGATGAGCACGAACACGACACGAACCTGTTAAGCTCAAACACGAACTTGTTAAGCTCAAACACGATAATGACACGACACGATAAGACACGACACAATAACGACCCAACACGCACGAATTGCCAGCCCTAGTTGAGACCCATCCTGGCCATCATGTTTGTGCGGTCTTCGTAATGTAGTTTGTGGGTGGCATAATCAAAAAATCTCCACCTCTTGAACTCTATCTTCAGCCAATCAAGATCAGAAGATCCGTTCATTAATTTTGCAGGATATATATTCTCGAACTCAGCAACAACCTAAGCTTCAATGAAGATACAAATGCCTTTCGCCCTTGAGATGAGATCTATAGGGATTTCATGGCGAACCGAATCACTAAATCCAAATAAACCGGACCGTTTCATGGATGTTGAGAGCAATAAATAATTCAATAAACCTAGCATGGTCCTATGAATTAAATGCAGTGGATTATCGAGTTTACCTTAACTCTGTAGTGTCATATCCGATCTTTCGCATTTGAATTCCAATGCCTTGATTCAACCACGCAATTTGATTAAAACTGCAAAAACAGAAATTAGAACCAAATCTAATTTCAAGAATTAATCAAATAAAAGAGAAGAGAAGAGAAGAGAGAATATGTTCTCCAGATTAGAACTTTAGATCTGTATCCCAATGTTGTTCAATCCTGCTACTGGTGAAGATTCCACAGGACTGTGATTGTATAGGCCAGAGTCGAAACTTCGTCTCCCAGACACACAGAGTCGCCGCCCCTGTCTCTCTCTCCCTAGGGTTTCGAACTGATTTGAATGTTCTGAGGTGGCTAGTGTTTCAGAGAGAGAACTGTCTATTTATAGACCTAGGGTTGCAAATCCTAATACAAATAATAAAGTGGGCCTATGAATTAATTAATTTCCATGTCCACAACCGAGAACACAATTAATTAATTAATATTAATTCTTTTTCACCACTGAATTAATACTGACCTACCCTTTTATTTCCACATTATGAGAACGGGCTGCATTTAATTAAGAATCCCCATATTTAAGGTTACCGGACATTCATTAATTAATCGGAGCTTGTGACAAGCTCTATCTACAATTATTTAATATCTTATTTTCCTGAGAAGTACCACTCAAACCTTATCACTTGTGCTTGAACTTAATCAGCCTGCAAGACTTTAGCACGATGAATATTATTGAGCTCCTCAGGGAATGTCCCCATCCTATTACTCGGATATGGTTACCTAGCTCTAGTCTCAGGCTGCAATACACGAACTATTGTTACCCAAGATTCAGGTATACGAGCACGTTAGTCAGGCTCTCCACCATGGCAAGTCAAAGCAACAGTCAACACGTGCAAGCCCCTGAACCTTTGTTAGGGTTTGGACTCAATCAAGATTGAGATCTTGTATTCTCTTATCCTCGTATGCTGTATCGGCTGTGATAATATTTATATCTCACTAGGTCAAGTGATCATACTGTCTTTTGCGATCTACAACACGCAGTATGATCGTCCCTATCGGTGAGATAAGAGGATACCATTATTACTTGCATGTAAGTTTGTTAATAGATAGGAAATACCGTTGAATGTATACTCACCGTAATAAATGCTTTCAATATACAAAACCCAACAATCTCCCACTTATACTTAAAGCATTACACTCGATATTACAGAGTATACAGTGCGTCTATCTAGCTTAGCTATTACATCAACCATTGCAAATGGTAGTAATCCACCTCAGACCTAGTCCACGAATATGTCTTTCGTAAACTTTCTGTGGCAAGCACTTTGTCAATGGATGAGCTAGTTTGTCACTAGTGTCAATCTTCTTGATTAGCACATCGCCCCTCGATACGATTTCTCGTATGATATGGTACTTCCTCTCTATGTGTTTGCTCGCCTTATAAGTTTGTGGTTCCTTCGAGTTTGCCACTGCACCAGACTTATCACAATGAATTGTGATACTCTTAGGCAGACTCAAAATCACATCCAACTCTAAAAAGTAGTTCCAAAGCAATACCTCTTCTTTCGAAGCTTCAGAGGCAGCGACATATTCCATCTCCATGGTGGAGTCAACAATGCATTTCTTCTTTGCGCTCCTCCAAGATACAGCGCCACCTCCCAAGGTAAACACAAAACCTGAGGTCGATTTCTTCTCATCTTGGTCCCCTTGGATATTCGAATCAGTGTAACCCACAGGGCACAAATCCTCACTTTGATAAACCAAGCAATAATTTCTAGTTCTCTTCAAATACTTGAGGAAGTGTTTTACCGCAGTCCAATGCGCCTGTCCAGGGTTAGACTGATATCTTGCTACCATGCCAACGGCATAACAAATATCAGGTCTGGTACACAGCATTGCATACATGAGGCTACCCACCACAAATGTGTATGGCACAAGACTCATGTCATCTTTCTCACTCTGTCTCACATGACACAGCCCAATAGAAAGATGTACGCCAGGTCTGAAAGGTAGCAAGCCTTTCTTGGCGAGTTGCAATCTAAATCGGGCTATCACAGTATCCACATAAGATGACTGGAATAAGCTTAACATCCTTCTCTTATGATCCTGTAAGACCTTAATCCTAAGGATGTACTCAGCTTCTCTCAAATCCTTCGTTTGGAACTGTTCGGATAACCAACATTCAATCTCCAACATCACTCCCTCATTGTTTCCAAATAGGAGTATGTCGTCCACGTACAATGCAAGGAAAACCACGTTCCCACTGATACAAAGTCGGTAAACACAACTTTCGTTCTCCAACTGTGAAAATCCATAAGATTTAATCACATTGTTGAAACGTAAGTTCCACGACCTTGAAGCTTGTTTAAGTCCATACAAGGACTTCTTCAGCTTCCAGACAAGATGTTCTTCGCCCTTGCGCATATAACCCTCGGGTTACTGCATATAGATGTCCTTACCTTCTTCAAGGTAACTATTTAGAAAAACATTTTTGACATCCATTTGTCAGATCTCGAGGTCTAAATGCACTTCTATGGCAAGAAGTATCTGGATGGATTTGAGCATAGCTACGAGTGAAAAGGTTTCATCATAGTCTATGCCATCTTTCTGACTATAATCCTTTGCCACCAGCCTGGATTTGAAAGTCGTAACTTCTCCATCCGCTCCCTTCTTTCGATTGTATACCCACTTGCACCCTATGGGCCTAAAGCTATCAGGCAACACAACTTTTTGGTATACATCCATAGCGGTTATGGACTCAATTTCAGAATCCATAGCGATGCACCATTTTGCAACATCCTTATCTTGCACTGCCTCATTGTAAGTCAGTAGGTCAGAGTCCGAATGTTCGTCTTCAGGGCTCATGTCCGAAGACTCACCCACGAACATGTACCTTTCTGGCTGGAAAATAACTCTCCCACTGCGACGAAGCATCGGTGCCGTGTCAGCAGTTGGTCCAGCAACTTGTGGTTCTGCACCCTGCACTGAAGAATGTGCTGGTGGTGCTATACCTCTCACAGGTGCACCCACGTTCGCACGTTCCCCTTCCCTTGGAATTGCATTCTCATCTTCGATTTCTTGAAGAACTAAATCACTCCTTGTCTTATGGTTTCATACATACTCGTCCTTCAAGAATCTAGCGTTGGTGCTAACAACGATTCTCTGACTCTCAAGACAGTAAAAGTAACCACCTTTTGCTTGCCTAGGATACCCTATAAACAACATTACCTTGGTCCTGCTTTCTAACTTATCAGGTTCCTTCGTCAGCACGTGTGCCGGATAACCCCATACTCTAAACTTGCACAAACTGGGTTTGCGTCCATGGAAGAGTTCATAGGGTGTCTTAGGAACCGATTTAGAAGGCACCAAGTTTAAGATGTAAGCCGTTGTTTCCATTGCGTATCCCCAAAACGAAATGGGTAAGCTTGCATAACTCATCATTGATCTCACCATCTCCAAAAGAGTTCTATTTCTTCTTTCGGCTACACCATTTTGCTGGGGAGTACCCGGTGCAGTCCACTGGGATGTAATCCCATTATCCGACAAATATTGCACGAACTCGTTCCCGAGGTATTTGCCATCGCGGTCAAATCATAGCGACTTGATAGTTTTCCCGACCTTCTTTTCTACCTCAGCCTTAAATTCTTTGAATTTCTCAAAGAATTCAGACTTGTAGCGAATCAGGTAAACGTATTCGTATCTCGAGTAATCGTCAATGAAAGTGACGAAATACTCATACCCTCCACGAGCCTGTGTGGACATGGGTCCACATAAGTGAGAATGGATCAATTCCAACTCATCCTCTGTTCAAGACTGACTAGCCTTAAAAGGCCTAGAAGACATCTTTCCCTCGATGCAGGATTCGCAGACTTGATAAGGTACAGGCCGGATGTGACCCAATCTCAAGTGCTACAGATATGTAAGATCCTCATCAGAAGAAATAAACTTTCTCTTTCTAGGATTATCAATTACAGATGAATTACATGCAAAACTTGCAGAAGTTTTATGATGATTGTTAACGGCATAGAGAGAATTATTCAGCATTCCATGACAAATAACAACGTTATTACCAATGATAGAAAAAATAATTGAATATCCATCAACATAAAGTTTGGAAACTGAAATAAGGTTCCGCCGAAAATCCGGCACATATAAATCATCTCTCAAAGTCAAAACAGAATCATCAAAGTACAAGGTGACATCTCCAATGGTAGCTGCACACACTTGTGTTGCATTCCCCATTGATATGGTAACTTCGTCATTCTTCAGCACCCTTCTCGGTGTGAACCCCTGCAAAGTGTAACAAACATGGACAGTAGCTCCAGTATCCACTACCCACGAATGAGTAGAAACCGATGCCAAACATGTTTCCGTTATAAATGCAAATGACATACCTTGTCCTCTGCTTCCGCATGCGTTCTTGCTTGAAGTGACACCAACCCTCTTCATCTCATTTGACCTTATTTCACGTCTTCTTCGATCAATCAGATTCTTGTACCGAGTATAGACCACATCTTTCAATGTGTTCAAACTGTGCTCAAACTCTGATAACTCATAGTCCCATGAAGGTACGAAAGACTGTGCAACTAGGAGATCAGTAAGCAACTCTTTGAAGTATACTCGCTTCTCTTAGCTACATCTTTCTTAAAGTCATAGAATGAAAGCGGTAATGAGTTCAGGATTATATCGATCTTAGCCCGATCACTTATACATCAACCTCTATGTGTGAACCGATTCATGGTGTTATCCATCGTCATCACATGTAATGTCACCGAACTACCATCAGCCATTCTCTTGCAGACAAGGTCTTTCACGAGATCACAGCTGACAGTTCGTTCCACTTTGCCATTCGTAGCCACTAAGTCCATCCAAATTGCAACTGAGCTACAATAGCCCATGTACTTGAGCTTCAATTCTCTAGACAGGTTATCCGAGATTAACTTCTAAGTAAAATCCTCAAATGTCACCATCTATCATAGAATTCCTTCTCACATCTAGAGACTACTTTATGGTAACGTGGGGCTAGTGACTTCATAGTAAGAACAAACATATGTTGCTTAGACAGGAGGATATACTCAATGCAGTATCTCCACTCAGGAAAGTTTGGGCCAGATAAGGGATAAAGAGCAAGAATATGATGAACAGTAGGCATAGACATATCTGAAACAAATAAATAATCTTAATAAGGACATACATGCAAAACATTCAAAAAAAATGCATTGAAAACCTCTTGATAAATCAAATACAAATGTTTTCCGCTAATAGCCCAAGAGTTCCCACCGCAAGCTACACTCATAGACGTTTACGATGTCACCTTCAACCAGAATGCGGGTTTTAAGCTCCAATAATTTAATTTCAGACCATGTCAGCAATCCTTAGACACATGAAACTAATAATTAGTGTAAAACCTTAGACCAAGCCATCTCTCAAGAATAGGTAAGCAACAACTGCATTATATTTTAAGATGCCTCTAAGCACTTAACCACAAATTTAACTCCAGCCAAAAGAGACAGTTTGGCATGGTACGCAACCATACCGCACGACCCTTAAAGCCTTCGTTATCTAAAATTTAAATCAATCCTAGAATACTTATGAGAGAGAATTACGCAAGCTACACTCATAGACGTTTACGCAAAACCCTCCCACTATTCACATGATTTAAATTGTTTGTCTGGAAATCCCAACAACTGCAGCTCATGCACGTCCGGGAATTAGCAAGCTACACTCGTAGACGTTTACTAAGACGGGAGATACAGTTACAACCTAGGACCACTTTGTGGAGGTCGATTGATTTTAATTAAAAAATACGCTTAGTATGTTTGATTCAAAAGGTTTCTTATATGCGCACATAAATAATTTCTTGTCATTAATTTTTCCAAATTTTTGCATGTAATTAAACAAGCCCAAAAATTCAAAAATATAATCCAACAAGAAAGTAATCACATAAGCATGTTTTTAAAGCTGTAAATAATAAAGCAGTAAAACATGGTTTCCTATTATCTACACATGCATATTGCACAATTAATAAATCACATATCATGCGAGGCAATTAAGACAAACAAAAATCCTCGTGGCCCCAAAACATGAAAATAAAGATAATCCTATCTATTACAAAATTTGAAATTTAAAATTCAAAATTTGGATAACTCCAAATCTTCTTCAAATCTTTATAAATCTTCCAGGGCCTTGATATTCTCAACAACCAAATCTATTTGGATCTAGGGTTTTGAGATTTGAAAATTGATCCTACAATCCAACTGAAAACCCTAGGGTTTACATCGAATTGCACCAGCCATCAAACCTCAAACCAACGCAACAGCAGCATCAGCAGCCGGCCAATAGCCATCGTCGCTGCCATCCACCGCCGCCACGCGTTTGTCATCACGAGCCACCTGCTCGCATGGCTGTGCCGCCGCATCGTGCGGCCGCTGCCAATGCAGAACCCCGGCCCGCGCGGTTGCGCCGCCGCTGTTGCATCGCCTGCGGCTGCACGTCACGGCAGGCCGCTTGCCTGCCGCCGCCATGCGGTGCTCTATCGTGACTGCACATCACGCGCGGCCGCCTGCCGCCGCCGTGTACCGCTGTCGCCTCGCCGGTCTCCGTCTTCGTTCTTCTACCCGTCCAAATTCAGATTTGAACATAAAATTACAATCGCTATTCTATTACAATTTTCCCTATGAAATCTAATCACATATTTTCTTTTGATTTTACAAAACCGATTTAATCCAAACACGGATAAACCACCGTGGATTAAATCGAACGGGTTGCCACGAGGAACAAAAACCAAAACCATCCACAAAAATAAATAATTCATTCGTGCATAATCGAATTAAATCGCTCATCCAATAGAGCCATGAAAACAAGCCTAGACTCTGATACCAATTGTAGGGATTTCATGGCGAACCGAATCACTGAATCCAAATAAACCGGACCATTTCATGGATGTTGAGATCAATAAACAATTCAATAAACCTAGCATGCTCCTATGAATTAAATGCAGTGGATTATCGAGTTTATCTTAACTCCGTAGTGTCAGATCCGATATTTCACATTTAAATTCCAATCCCTTGATTCAACCACGTGATTTGATTAAAACCGTGGAAACGGAAATTAGAACCAGATCAAATTTTAAGAATTAATCAAATAAAAGAGAAGATGAGAATTTGTTCTCCAGATTAGATCTTCATATATGTATCCCAATGCTTTTCAATCCTGCTACTGGTGAGGATCAGGAGTGTGATTGTGTAGGCCAGAGTCGAAACTTCATCTCCTAAACACAAAGAGTCGCCGCCCCTGTCTCTCTCTCCCTAGGGTATCGAATTGATTTGAATGTTCTAAGATGGCTAGGGTCTCAGAGAGAGAATTGTCTATTTATAGACCTATGGTTGCAAACGCTAATGGGCTACTGGGCTCAATTTAGCATATTTAATTGGGTCAGACCTGAGACCTAATGCAAATAATAAAGTGGGCCTATGAATTAATTAATTCCCATGTCCACAACACAGGACACAATAACTTAATTAATATTAATTCTTTTTCAACACAAAATTAATACTGACCTACCCCTTTATTATCATGTTATGAGAACGGGCTTCATTTACTTGAGAATCCTCATATTTAAGGTTAGCGGACATTCATTAATTAATCGAAGCTTTTGATAATCTCTATCTACAATTAATTAATATCTTATTTTCCTGAGCAGTACCACTCAAACCTTATCACTCGTGCTTGAACTTAATCAGCCTACAGGACTTTAGCACGATAAATATTATTGAGCTCCTCAGGGAATGTCCCCATCCTATTACTCGGATATGGTTACCTAGCTCCAGTCTCAGGCTGCAATACACGAACTGGTGTTACCCAAGATGCAGGTATACGAGCACGTTAGTCAGGTCTCCACCATGGCAAGTCAAAGCAACAGTCAACCCGTGCAAGCCCTTGAACCTTCGTTAGGGTTTGGACTCAATCAAGATCGAGATCTTGTATTCTCTGATGTCAGACAGTAAAATACATCTCACTGTGGTCCAATCAATATGCTACCGTGCGTACCAGCATATCAAGTAATCAAGACAGACTACTTCTTTCCGACTATGCTGCAGCCTATACCAACAGACTTATCCATATACGCTGTCTCGGCTGTGATAATATTTATATCTCACTAGGTCAAGTGACCATATTATCTTCTGCGATCTACAACATGGAGTATGATCGTCACTATCGGTGAGATAAGAGGATACCATTGTTACTCGCACGTAAGTTTTTTAACAGATAGGAAATACCGTTGAATGTATACTCATCGTAATAAATGCTTTCTCCATACAAAACCCAACAGAGATCATCATTCTTCTTATCCCTCACCATGACATGAGGACACCACTTAGCAATCCTCTTCACTTTGAATTTCCTGTCAGGTGGTACTTCCAAGGGCACTCTTAGTGTTTCACCTTTGAAGTGGATTCACCATCTGCAAGCAACAGATTTCCTTTGGCGGTTCCTGTGTTTCATGCATTCTCCTCATCATCATCACTAGGAAAGTCACTGAAAGATACACCTGATACTTCCATAGAGGTAGGAATAAGAATACGCCTTTGCCAAAGTGACTCAAATGTGTTTTCAAGCACGGATGTAGTATCTGCTTCTGAATTCCATCCTGGAACAGTAGATGGATCCATTCCTAAGGCTCAGAGATACTGCTTGTTTCGTGCTCGCAAGCTTGCATCCTTGCATGGGTCTCAGCATACATGGTGGTAGTAGCGTCTTTTGCCCTGATGATCTTTTTAGCAATGCTCGTTTCAGCATCATTCTTTTCTGCATGGTAGTGTGTTGCTGATCCGATGTCTGTGTATCTACCTCGAGGTCTCCTGTCTCTCCTTTTTCATGTATTTCAAGGTCAGCATTCACTGCCTCTGCCGCCTTGTCACCTTCCTTTCTAGTAGGACTCTGGCTGTCTTCCTGCATCAAATTTATTGCGCAGTCAGTGGTTCATCTCCAAACACTTTGTCAACTACAGAACTACTACCTCCTTGCACATCAGTCTGTAGAACCAAATTTCCTTGGTTACCATGAGCATTATCCACAGCACCATCACTTCCCCCTTGCGATGTGACATGTTGTTCATTCAGGATCGCAGAACTCCATTCTATTTGCGATGGAATCTACTTCACCAAGGATTCCTCGGATCTCTTGGGCACCACATCTTGCAGATCCTGGAATACTCATTGTCTTTGCATTTGTTGAAATAGCATCCGAAAGAGCATCTGGATTCACAATTGTTTCTTTGGCATCACAAACCTTGGTTTTACCTTTGGTGATCCATGCCTTCTTGACATCCTTTTTGGTGATGTGTCCACATTTTTCTCTGACCTCGATCTTAGCATTTCGCTCTTCATATGTTGCCTTGACTTGCTCAAAGTTGGCAACTCTTTGATCTAAGAGCATCTCTAGATGGGCCTTTTCAAATTCTTTTTGTGCTCTTGCCTTCTTCTTGGCTTTCTCCTGTTTCCTCTTCTGCCATGCCTCTTTCTCCTCAGTAGTGAAATCTAATTTCCTCTTCGTTTCTTTAGAGGCTTTCGGGACAGGAACCTCTTCTGAAGCTTTGGCAACATCAGGAATTTGTAGAGAAGTATCTACCACCAGAGCAGTGACCTAAACAGTTGATCCTTGAAAACGATCATGCTTTCCTTTCTTTGTTGTTTTCCCTTCAGCGTCTGCTGGTTTCCTCTTCCTCTGATGAGGACTTCGCTGAGAACGCCTTTTCTTTGCAACAATTTGCACAGGGGGTTGAGTGGGTTCTAGCTGAATGATATCCAACAAGTTCTCATATTCTTCAAACAGAGCATCGTGGTGTTCGGACTTTCTCCTTTCTTTTGCTACTTCTTCCTTGGTCAGTGGGATTGCTGTCGACCAGATGGCATCTCCCTGGTAGGGTTCTTCATCATCAAATACTTTCTCTTCCCTTTCAGAATGAGTGGCTCCTTGATGTTTGTTGGTGTTGGATGTTTCTTGGTTGGCGGTATGTAGTCAGTGCGCTGCAAACTCTCTCCACGACAGCGTTTCCCTTCGGGTATGATTCCTTCCAGGAACGGACTTATCTTTAATCCAAACCCTACATCCTGGTTTAATGTGTGCTCCGTCTTGATGTTCTTATTCTTATAGACATGAGCCAACCACTTGGTATAGATGAACGTCGCCCAATTTCCACAAATTTGATAATCGATCGCCATCATCACCGCAAACTTCTTAGCACTCAACTCTGAAAGAGAGACATATTCTCCTACTAACATCCTTATGACATTCTGTGCGAGGGTCTTCATAGGTTCATCAAGCGACCTCAATGTTGCGGCCACCTTCCACGGCTCGTTGAATGTAGGTGTCTTCCACAGACGCCATCTCTGCTCCATCTCTGCATCATCTGTTACTTTGTAGATAGCAACATCTTCTCTATCGGTTCGTAACCCATACTTCGCTCCCAACACTTCAGGGCTTATCACAATCTTTGTCCCCAAAACACTTGTTGTGAATAATTTTTCACTTTTGTCAACCACTGCCCGGGCGAAGAATTCTGCAACTATGTGAGGCCTGAATCTTAGAGGTTCTGCAAATAAGTACTTCAGAAGACCTTCTCGGTCGATTTTGTCGATGAGTATGTCACAGAAGTGCTTTCTGAATAGGGGCTCAAAGAGTATCTTGTCCTTCTTTACTTGAGTTACCCTCTTTTGTTTAACGGTTAGTTTGTCGGGTATCTTACCGTGAGCAATGGCTACCATGCGATAGTAAGAGATAGATTCATCGATTTGCTCCTTCTTAAATATCCCTGTGAACGTTGGTTGAAACTGTTCTGATTCTCCGGGAATGATTGGTCTTCCTGATGATTCGGCAGGAGGACTAGAACTATTGGGCAGTGTCCTGTGACACAGAGTGAGAAAGATGAGATGAGTCTTGTACCATACGCATCAGCAGTGGGTAGCCTCATGTATGCAATGTTGTGTACCAGGCCTGATATTTGTTATGCCGTTGGCATGGTAGCAAGATATCAGTCTAACCCTGGACAGGCGCATTGGACTGGGGTAAAACACATCCTCAAGTATTTGAAGAGAACTAGGAATTATTGTCTGGTTTATCAAAGTGAGGATTTGTTCCCTGTGGGTTACACAAATTCGGATTTCCAAGGGTACCAGGATGAAAAGAAATCGACCTCAGGTTATGTGTTTACCTTAGGAGATGGGGTTGTATCTTGGAGGAGCGCAAAGCAGAAATGCATTGCTGACTCCACCATGGAGACGGAATATGTTGTCGCTTTCGAAGCTTCGAAAGAAGGGGTATGGCTCTGGAACTACCTTTTAGAGTTGGATGTGATTCTGAGTCTGCCTAAGAGTATTACAATCCATTGTGACAACTCTGGTGCAGTGGCAAACTTGAAGGAACCACAGACTCACAAGGCGAGCAAACACATAGATAGGAAGTACCATATCATACAAGAGATCGTATCGAGGGGCGATATGCAGATCAAGAAGATTGACACTAGTGACAATCTAGTTGATCCATTCACAAAGTGTTTGCCACTGAAGGTTTGTGGATACCTACCACTTGTAGTGGTTGATATAATAGCTAGGCTAGATAGATGCACTGTATACTCTGTAATAGCGAGTGTAATGCTTTGAGTATAAGTGGGAGATTGTTGGGTTTTGTATACAGAAAGTATTTATTACAATGAGTATACATTCAACGGTATTTCCTATCTGTTAAACTAACTTACATGCGAGTAACAATGGTATCCTCTTATCTCACTGATAGGGACGATCATACGGTGTGTCGTAGATCGCAGAAGACAATATGATAACTTGACCTAGTGAGATATAAATATTATCATAGCCGAGACAACGTACGAGGATAAGTCTATCGGTATAGGCTGCAGCATAGTCGGAAAGAAGTAGTCTGTCTTGATTACTTGATACGCTGGTACGTGCGGTTGCGTATTGATTGGACCATAGTGAGATGTATTCTACTGTCTGACAGAGAATACAAGATCTCGATCTTGATTAAGTCCAAACATTAACGAAAGTTCAGAGGCATGCAAGGGTTAACTGTTGCATTGACTTGCCATGGTGAAGAGCCTGAGTAACGTGCTCATATACCTGCATCTTGGGTAACAGCAGTTCGTGTATTGCAACCTGAGACTGGAGCTAGGTATCCATATTCGAGTAATAGGATGGGGACATTCCCTGAGGAGCTCAATAACATTCATCGTGCTAAAGTCCTGCAGGCTGATTAAGTTCAAACACGAGTGATAAGGTTTGAGTGCTACTGCTCAGGAAAATAAGATATTAATTTATTGTGGTAGCTTGTGAGAAGCTCCAATAAATTAATGAATGACCGGTAACCTTAAATATGGGGATTCTCAAGTAAATGCAGCTCGTTCTCATAACGTGGTAATAAAGGGGTAGATTAGTATTAATTCTATGGTGAAAAAGAATTAATATTAATTACTTAATTGTGTCATGGGTTGTGGATATTAGAATTAATTAATTCATAGGCGTACTTTATTATTGGTATTAGGTCTCAGGTCTGGCCCAAATTAAATATGTTGAACTGAGCCCAGTAGCCCATTAGGATTTGCAACCCTAGGTCTATAAATAGACAGTTCTCTCACTCAAACCCTAGAACTTTGAAATTAGTCAAAACCCTAGAGAGAGAGAGACAGAGTGGGTGGCGCTCAGTGTGTTTGTGAGAGAAGAAATTCAACTTCGGCCTACACAATCACAGTCCTGTGGAATCCTCACCAGTAGCAGGATTGAACAGCATTGGGATACAGATCTGAAGGCCTAATCTGGAGAACAGATTATTCTTTCTTTTCTTTCTCATTAATTAAATCTAGAAATTGGATTTTTCTAATTTTTGTTTCCGCATATTTAATTAATTTGTGTGGCTGAATCAAGGGATTGGAATGCAAACGCGAAAGATCAAGTCTGACACTACGGAGTTAAGGTAAACTTGATATCCACTGCATTTAATTCATAGGAGCATGCTAGGTTTATTGAATTGTTTAATTGCTCTCAACATCCATGAACGGTCCGGCTTATTTGGGTTTAGCGGTTCAGTTCGCCACGAAAATCCCTACATATTCATCATGAGTGGCTAGAAACCCTAGCGGGTTCTAGGGCTATTTGTAATTAATCATGTTTGCATGTTAAATTAATCAACTCAAATTGCATGGTTTCAATTCCTGGTTTAATTGATAGAACTTAGAATTGAAGATGGGTCGAGAGATGAATTTGATTCTATGTTCATAATTGTTAACCGAAAGACCGAGAGGAGAAGATTAATAATAGGAAGAGGAATTGAATATAATTGGTTTTTAGTCTCAAAAGGAAGAGTAATCAATTATAGGGATTAAATCTTATATTTTTATTGAGGTTGATTATTATTGTGTTCTTGAGGTCAACAAGGCATATACAGTCACATGATAGCAACCTAGGTTAAAATTGCCCAACCAAGGAATTTTAATACTTTATTTGATTTCCCACCATGATGAGTTGATTGATTTGGCATGTATTCTTATTGATTATTTGCCCTAGAATGTGTGTTCCTTAATATTGTTTTTAAAACCCCTTTAAATTTTAGTTTTGTTATCTTGATTTTCCAAAACCCAATTTTCTGTCTACTCAAACAATAAATCTTTGAACTGTGGTTAGTATATGAGATAGTTTCGTTACACAATTCCTCTGGGTTCGACTACCTTTGGGTACTTTTATAAATTTATTTGCTAATGTATTTGCAATTAATCTGTGAATTTCGTAGTGATCAGCAGCCTCGTGCCATTGTTGTGGATGTTACTGGATCCATCTATGTTCGGGATCCATGATTCCTCTGCCACTGACTCATGGTCGAGATGTGGTATTTCATATCCCACCTGCGCCTGGAGGTCACATGTGGATTCGGCCATGAAATCCGTCAGTAATTGAGACTTGATCGCGGTTTATGGTTTGCACTCAATACCATACCCTCCAAGTTCGACAGCCCACTTGAGTAGTCGACCAGACTAGCTTGGATTTGAAAACACCATTCACATGGGGTAGGTTGTCACTAACTCTATTGGATGTGGCTCGAAGTAAGGCCTTAGCTTCCGGGCCAAGTTGACCAGTGCTAGCACCAGTTTCTCCAATGTAGTGTACCTTGACTCCAGATCTAGCAAGGCCTTGCTGGCATAGTGGACGGGTGTTGAAAAGTTCTAACTTCTTTGATGAGGGCTGACGCTACGACCTTCTCCGAGACCGAGAAATATAATAGGAGAATCTCCCCCTCCTCCAGCTTTGCCAGTACCAGAGGACTAGTGAGGAAGTGCTTTAGTTCTTCCAATGTATTTTCACATTCGTCGGTCCATTCGAACCCCTTCCCTTTCTTCAGGGTCTAGAAGAAGGCTTAGTTATTCTCAGAGTATTTAGCCACGAATCTGCTCAGGGCTGCGACCCTGCCTATAAGTTTTTCACCTCCTTAGGGTTACTTGGTTGAGGCAACTAATGTATTGTTTTGATCTGAGTGGGATCGACTCAATCCATCTCTTTGTCACTAAGTATCCTAGGAACTTTCTGGAGGACACTCCGAAGGTACACTTGGTGGGGTTGAGCTTTATATTGTACTTTTTGAGAAATTCAAAAGCTTCACGGAGGTGTGTTACATGGCCCTCCACCTTGAGAGACTTTACCAACATGTTGTCTATGTATACTTTCCTGTCCGTCTGATGAGGTGCTCGAACATTTTGTTTACTAGCCTCTGGTAGGTGGATCCTGCATTCTTGAGGCCAAAGGGCATCACCTTGTAGTAGTAGATTCCCTTGTTGGTCATGAAGGTCGTCTTCTCTTAGTTCGCGGGATGCATTTGGATCTAATTGTGCTCAGAGAAGGCATCCCAAAAGCTGAGCAGGTTGTGTGTCCGGCAGTGGCGTTGACTATGTTGTCGATATGAGGTAGTGGGTAGGGATCCTTAGGACATGCCTTGTTCAAGTCGGTGAAGTCGATGCAAACACAGTTTTTCCCATTCTTTTTCTTTACGACCACAACATTGGCCAACCAGGTGGGGTACTTTACTTCCCATACTAATCCGATGCTCAAGAGCATGTCGATCTTCTCATCGATGGCTTGGTTATTTGTAGGGGCGAACTTCTATTGTCGTTGTTGTATAGGTTTACCGAGTGGCTTGACTTGTAATCTATGGATCATGACTTCGGGATCAATAATGTTCATATCCTGGTGCGACCAAGCAAATACATTTTTCTTGGATCTTAGGAACTACATTAGTTTTGTTTTCCATTCAGAGCTTAGTTCCAATAAAGGTCTTCTTAGTAGGATCATGCCCATCCAAGCTGACCTGCTCAAGGTCCTCTGGGAGCGTGGTCTTCATTCTCTCTTCGATGGTATTTACTACATTAAGGCTTGTGTAGTAGCACTCTCCCGAGGCCATTTGTTCGCCATGTGTGGCATGGATCCCCCATCTCGTGGGGAACTTTACCACTTGGTGGTACGTTGATGGAACGACTTGGAGTTCGTGGAGCCATGGACTTCCCAAGATCACGTTGTACGCCGATGGTTCATCAACCACCTAGAAGGTGAGGTCCAAGTGCTCTCCTCCACAATATACCGGGAGGCGCATGTCTCCTAGCATGTTCCTCTTTTACCCACTAAACCCGGTTAACTGGATTATATTTCCCACCAACTTTGATTTGGGAATGCCCATTTCCTTGAAGACTTTTAGAAGCATTACGTTTGTCTAACTTCTATTGTCCACCAATATTTGGCAGACGTGACAATTCAAAATGGGAAGTGAAATCACCAATGGGTCGTGATGAGGGTGGTGGAGTCCGGATGTTTATTCACTTGTGAAATCTATTAATTTATGCTCTGGGTTTCTTCGTGGTATGTTGTCGGCATTTTTGGCAACACAACATGCATTTTTTGCTAACGCTCGATTTATGTCGCTAGCCTCTGAGCCTCTAGTAATGTAGTGGATGGTCTTCTCTGTCATTGGGGAAGCCGTTGGTGGGTCGTCTTCTTTCTTTTTGTTAGGAGTATTCTTCCCGCAGGTCCAGGTCTTCTTTCCTTTTGTGGAGAGGTATTCCAAGAGCATACCCTTCTTTAGCAACTCAAGGGCCTCAATCCTCAGAGCTCGGCTTTCCTCCATCCAGTGCCCATGGTCGTTATGAAACTCATAGAATTTCTTTGAGTCCCGTGCAGCAGGATTCCTTGTTATCTTCAGTGGCCATCTTACTGCCCCCAACATCTGCTTCAACACATTGATTATGAGGTCTAATGGCTCGATTGTTAAGGAGTAATCTGGCACATAAGGAGCGTTGGGTCAGGTTGGCCATGTGTACGGATGTGATCTGGCTTCCTTCCTGTCGTAGGGGTCGTGTCTCTCTTCCCTTCCCCTGTGACCTGTTGCCTTGAGGGCGTTCCTTGTAGACACTCGGTATTGTTCGTCCTCTTCCCACTTGATGCGAGCCCCAACCTTGTTGAGTGGATAATCCATTATTTGGCAAGGGTACAACGTCAGCTCCTTGTACAAGTTAGAGTCCATATCCAGGCCTTTTTGGAAAACCTCGATAGATGTAGACTGTGGGCAGTGATGCAGTATTTTTATCAAGAAAAAATTATCGAACACGAAGACTCAATTCGCCCGTTGTAAGTAAAAGGGATTGATTATGGAACTTAATATCTAGACGCGATAAAATGATTTGGAATGATCAATTTTAAACTACCTAAATTTCTGAAGATTTATGTAACAATTAATTAAAATACCAAACAACTTTCTTAAGATTACCAAAGAGAGATTAGCTGAGGAACATAGGATGGTTTGGGGTAGATTATGAATATGCTTGGATTTGCTAACTTTACGGAACAATTTCAAGAAGATGATTTGGGTCAATTCACATAACTCTAGCTATTACCCTTAGTACCGGTGCAACAACAATAGATTAATCTCAATCTCACCCTAAGTCTAGGTATGTTACTCTCGAT
>JAPKLW010000283.1:104697-143327 GCA_026898455.1 Plectranthus barbatus | reverse complement strand
AGCTTAGGATTTTAATGATGAATCTTCAAATCTAGCTTCGAATCCTTCCTTCCACCTTCAATTCCCAGCCTTGAGACGTGAAAATCGCTTCAATCTCGTGCCTTGTTCTCTCTAGGGTTTTCAAAAGTCGAACCCTTACTTTGTGACATTTCTTAGCTTTTTATAGTTGAGAAATCCGCAGCCCAGCAGTTATATCCCGAACGGAATCTGCCTTTGAAAACATCCATCCCGAGCGGGATGGAAGAAATATCTGGCCTAAGACTCCCGACACGTCCCGAACGGGATGAGCCTGTCCCGAACGGGATTGGCTACGGCTTTCTCAAAAATCTCCCCTCGAATTCACGCCAAAATTCCGTATCCCGAACGCGATTGTGCCTCCCAAACCACGGTCCCGAACGGGACCAAGCCGTCCCGAACGGGACCGACCTCGCACTTTCGTCAATTTCTTCTTTTTTTCGTCCCGAACGGGACATATGCGTCCCGAACGGGATTTGCTTCGTCCAAAACCTCAATTCAGCTCCAAAACTCGAGTTTCTAACACTTTTCGTGTCCTGCACACTCATAACAACTCTAGAACACCAAGTGAAGGAAAATTCATGAAAAGAATAGATATGTGTGTGATTTGTGCACCTAATCCTCATCAAATCATTCAATTCATATTCCAAAAACAGTACAAATTACACACATATCAGGCAGTTCGGGATGTTTACCAGTTCTCTATTGAAGCATCCGACGTACAAGCGCAAGGTCTCTCTCGGCTTTTTATTATAGCATAGAGCTTGTTCGGATGCTTTTCTAGCTTTTGATTGCTAACGTACTGGTGCCACAAGAGTTGATGCAGTTCGATGAATATGGATATGGATGGGGAAGACTTACGAACCATTCCAAAGCGGGACCTGTCAGACTGGACCCGAAGTTCTTGCACATGCAAGCCTCCCGCAAGTCTGCAGGTATTGATGTGGTGAACATCTTCTACTTGTAGATGTCGATGTGTTTCTCTGGATCCGATGTTCTATCATAGGGGATGAAGTTTGGCGGAACGGACCTGGCTAGAATCTTTGTGAAGTACGAATATGCGAATATGTAAGTTTGACACACGGTTGTCAAACTTACTCGCATTAACAGGTTAAAGTCAAACCTTATATGCTTACAACTTTGACTCCTAAATGTCAAAGTTCCGAATCTGTTTGTTACAACTAACTCATATTTTATAGGAAACTTATTATTATCTGTTTAATGACGTTTTTACAGGTCCTAAATATCAGGTTTCGAATATATTATCTTTATTAAGTATCTATTATTATTTATATTATTTATACTATTATTCTAGGTAGTTATTTTAGTTCCTAAATAATAGGGAGCACCTCTACATCTTTATCTAACCCCCACGTGAGTTAGTGGGAGTTTATTTTTGTTGTATGAACAGGTAAAGACGTGGAAGAGGGACACGATTCATTGCCAAGTAGTGGAAGAAGTGTACGAGTGCTCCTAGACAAATAAATAGAAGACGAAGAAGACTAGAGACGTGTGGATTAGAGGTTAGACACATTCATACGAGCTCTCTAGGTTGAAACATTTTTCCCAATCATCCATCAAGCACACGAGATCTACAATCGAGTTGTAGAATCCATCTCTGGAGAGTGAATCCTACGGTGGAGGAGTAATTGGGTTGTATCGTGTGGTTTTGTGTTTGATTGTTTTCGTAGAAATTTTACTAAGGAGTGAATTTAGGAAAATTTCTATCTTGTTTAGTATTTTGTTCTTCACTTGTAAAAACCTTGTTTTGAAAAGTGAAAACTATTTGCTGTGTGGCTCTCGAGGGTTTATAATTTATAAACCTTCAAACAATTAATTCCGCTGTGTCAAACTCTTTAGCTCTCGCGTGTGTTTAAATACTCTGTTTTGTATGTGTCAAACTTTTGTGTTTTACTATCTTTGACACCATTGTGTTAAACTTGGGCACTAAATTATATCAATCTCGATATTGGCTATGTTAGGAGTGAAGGGGGAGTCCACGTAACTCTCTCATGCAATGTTCTTTTCTGGGGGAGACACCTCCGAGATGCACGCTTGTAGAGATTCAAAGTGGTTTATCAGGCTTTCGATCATCCCCTTGATCAAGCTCATCGCCATCACCATGATTGTTGGGGCATCTTTGGCACCAACCCCATTCTTGGGCCTTCTCCCGGTATCTGGAGGAAGATTCTAGTCACGACCACTAGCATTGTGGTCGAAGTCCCTATTTAAGTTCCAAGGAATGATCGGAGGAGTCATGTGGAGCTGTCCAGGTTCGTAACCCAGGGTCGTTGGTCCGCCAAGGGTCTCACCTCTCTTAGACATTGGTTCTCCTCTTGCAGCATGTGGTTGATCCTCGTTATTAGATCCATCTGCAGATTCATCTTTGCAATTTTGTGCTTTGCGACCCTCATCTAATTCATTAATTACACCATATTTAGGTTGCTCATTAATGACGGTGGAGGCGGGGGAAAGCTCAACGCAGTTTGGGGTATTCTTGTCTGGTCCATCTTGCTGAGGAGATCCTAGAGGGACATTCCCCTGGTTTCCACTATCCCCGGCCTCCTGTTCGGTGCCAGAATCTATTCTTCGACCATTCTTTCAAAACAGATCTGACCATTATTCCAAGGGCCCCACGGTGGGTGCCAAATTGTTGAGGTTTGATTTGTGATGAAATAGGGACCCTCGGAACTTGTGAGTAAATAATAAGAAAATAACCAAAGAATGATGAAAAAATACAGTTTGATGATGAAGAATAAAGCGTGCGTATTGAAATTTACAGAGTACAAGTGTAATATAGGAAAATTCATGCTCAAAATTACCAACCGGCTCCTATTTAATAATTCAATAAGGGTCATTACAATCCTAGAGAATTCAGGGGACAATTCCAATTTTCTCAGAGTTCGTGACTGGAGGTTGGCAACTGCGACTGAATCCTTTTTGGAGGTTGTTCAGCTAGGGCTCTCAACGGTCTTTTGATCCATGTACAGCCTGATTTTATACGCTTGGCCTCTCCCTAGTAGGTTGCGTAGGGAACTCGGGGGTAGTTCTTATTTTTTCAGGGCGGTTTGGCTAGGGTTTCCAACGGTAGTTGAGCGCGACCTGATGTTTACCTCTTCGATCCTCTAGGTTGGTCGTGGATTGTAGCTTCGTGGTCCATCAGTGTGATAGGTCATGTTGGCCGCAGACGGGATCTTGCCTGCAATTTGTGGTCCGGTAGATGGTCCTCCGGAGGTAACATTGATCCTAGGATCGGGCTCATTCTTGTTGTGGGCTCCCAAACTCTGACTGATATCGTCCTTATTGAGCCTGGGCCTCGTCTGTTTCAGCCCAACCATGGCCCAACATCTACCATGAACAAATTATTTCCTATTCAAATCCAAGACAAATATGGTCAAATCTCGCCCAAGTAGAAAATAAGATATGTAGTATTTTTTCCATGTTTATCCAAAATGACGTGTCCTTCGAGTAGCTATTGACAAGGGTGGTTCAATCACTCCTATTGGAAAGTGACTTGATCACTCTCTAGGACGATATTAATCAGACCGCTAGGTCACATTTACCTGTAAATGGACCCAAAAAAGAGCATGATCATTTTAGGGCACAACAGAGCTGATCAAGACAAACTGGGTTCGGGAACTGATGCACCAGTTTGGACTGCATAAGGAGTTAGAAGAAACTAGCTACCAGTTTGGAGAAACTAGAACTGGCCACCAGTTTGGAGGAACTCACATTCAAAGAAACTAGCCGAAGTCACCAGCTTGGGCAACTCCAGTTTACAAGCTTAGTTTTCAAGCAATCCTAACTCGCGCATAGAGATAAAGAGAACAAGTCAGAGGAGTCCTTAACAACCAGACTTTAAGAATGGAGTTTCCTTGAAGTCTGGAGATCTCAGCAAGTTTCGATTTCTCGGACTGGCAGAGTCGTTCTGACACAAAGCTGCAGAGTAAACATCTATTGTCAGAAAAGGACGAGCAGATGCAGATTTTCAGGAAAAGCACCATGTCCTTCGCAAAAAATAGAGGCGCTGGATTGGAAAACATACGATATGTCTCTCAACGGCTCTAAATTCAAATCTTCTCACACTCCACCTATAAATAGACGAGGTGCTCCAGAAGAGAAGACATCTGAGCTATTGAGATTCAAAACGTTGTAGAAATTCAAACTCAAACTTTCTAAAATTTAAGACTATCTTTTAGTTAACCGTATGCCATTCTTTGGACACAAGACTCTTAGCTCGAGTTATCACCTTGGTGTTCTTACTTTCAAAGTAATAACACAACAGTCATTGCTTATCTTAAATAGTGATAATCATTGGCGTCTAGCCAACTAGTTTGATAGTTTAGGGAAGAACTTTAAAGCTCCCAAGTTTCAGAAAGAGGTTGTGTGGTGTGCCCACACTCCAAGTCTGAGCAGCCGAAGGAAGCAGAGGCCTAGAAGAGTGAGCTAGTGAACTGGTAGACATTGCCATCTACCAGCTAGGCGATAGATCGCGAGACTCAACTATAACCAAAAGCTTAGGATTTCCAAACTTAAGGTCTGAAGAGAGGATGTAAGACTTTTGTGTCTGAACCTATATAAATTCTTTTGTACATTTACTGCTTTATTTATATACTTGCAAGGACTTTATAACTCAACAAACTCTAAGTGTTGAAATATATTCGAACTGGACATAAACATTTCAAACTCGCTAGACAACAAGTTTCAAAAACACAAACTAGTTGAGAACTACCAGTTGTGAAATGCAAGTTTTCTTTAAAATATTTCCGCTGACCAACAACTCTGATCTCGGAACCAACATATGAATATTTTGATATGCGCAGGGAATAATTATCATCTGTAGTTATGTGGAAAGGAAGGGGTATAGAATGGATTAGTTATTATCCCTAGCTAGTTCTCAACGACTTTCTTGTTGAGATTATAAAAATAAATTTGTGATATTATATAAAAATATTTTTTTTTAAGAAGCTAGGTCTAGAAAAAAAAAGGTAGCTAAAGAATTACCCTAAAAATATTAATAAAAATATCATTTATGCTTAGATGCTTAGTTTTGAAAAACATCATTTTTAAGATTTTGAAAGAGAACATATGCAAGATTACGGCACTCCTTCATTAGTGGGCTTTCGAAAGATATATATTGATTCAAAATCCAAAACTTTGATTTCAAAAGGAAATTATATTTTACTTTCTGAAAAAACAAATTATGAATAGAATCAAATATTCAACTTGTGATATTTGGCTTCTTAGATGCCTATGAGTTTGGACTCTGAACTTTAGCCATAAGATAATGAGTCCATCAGTAGATTGTCCCGAGACTTGGGTAAAAAAAGAAAAAAATAATGCACAGCTGATCATAAAGATAAAGAAATCAAATATATACAAATACAACGTCTAATGTCAACAACTGACTGACTGACTGAATCAAGAAGAGGAGAAGAGAAGAGAAGAGAATAATGAATGTGATCATCTCTATCTACCTTCATGAAGATCTTCGGAAAACACAGCTGTTCTAGAGATGTTATCGGGGTCTAAGGCACTAAAGCCACCGGAAGAGAAAATGGATGACGTTCTGTCCGACTCGAAGGTTGTCGATGACTGCCTGAGATTGGGATTGGATTCTTGATACTCCGTGACTCGTTGCACCATTTTCAGAGACTGCACCACTTCCCCCATAGTAGGCCGTTGGCTAGCGTCTGGAGCTACACAAGCTGCAGCTATGGTGCACACCCGCTCCAAATCTTCCTTCGGGTACCTCCCCTCAACTCTTGGATCCACAAGTTCCTCCAATCGATCCTTATCTCTAAGTATCGGCCTAGCCTGCAACCAAAATTCAAAAATCAAAATCAAATTTCCTCTCTCTCCTGCTCAATATTGGTAAATTTAACTAACCCAAGTAACGAGGTTCTCCTGGCCGGAAGGCTGCGACATATCTACAGGTTTTCTTCCAGTCAACAACTCCAGAAGAACCACCCCATAACTGTAAACATCACTCTTCACCAGAAGGTGCCCAGTCATAGCATATTCCGGGGCCACGTACCTGGAAAAAGCAAGAAATTAAAATAGAAACTCACATCAAGACTTGGAGAAGCTAAAAATCAATCTCAACTAACCCAAACGTTCCCATAACACGGGTGGATAGATAGTTCGTCCTGCCTTCAGGTGCCTGTTTAGCAAGGCCAAAATCTGAAACTTTTGCATGAAAGTTGTTCTCAAGCAATATATTAGATGCCTTGAAATCTCTGTGAATGACACAAGGTTGAGAGTCCTCGTGCAAGTAAGTCAGTCCTCGTGCAGCATCAAGCGCAATTTTCATTCTCGTGTCCCAATCAAGAGGGCAGTTAAGTCCCAATGGCCCTGTACATAACCACACTTGAGATTATCATGCTTATCATTTCGATAAGTGTACTTTAAGTAAAAGCATGGAAAATATATCCACATTCTTGGACTATATACCATGGAGCCAAGCCTCCAAACTTCCATTTGGAACAAGCTCGTAGCAAAGTAGGTTCTGTGAGGAGTCACGATTGCTGTAGTATCCCACAAGCTTCACCAGGTTACGATGATGCAGCCTACTGAGCATCTCAACTTCAACTAAGAACTCTTTATCCCCTTGTTGTCCATCATTGCTAAGTCTCTTTATGGCAACGGCAGTTCCATCACTTAATACACCCTTGAATACTCTTCCAAAGCCACCTTCGCCAAGAATACTGGTTACATCAAAGTTATTTGTAGCCTCTTTCAGTTCTTCATAGGTGAGAAACCGTGTACTTGTTGGATGGCGAAGCGATCCGACAGCTGGAATTGTTTCCACACTCCTTTGTTTTTCTATTTCACGCAGAATAAGCATATGAAACTCTTATAAAAAAGTGAACCCAAGAAATAAAAGATTAAAAAAAAAATCAAAATCAAAAAGTAAAAATGAGGACCAACTACTAGAGATAAAACAAAGAGGAAATGATGAGTGTGTAGTTGGTGGGGGGGCGGTGTTACTGGTTTGCAAATGCTAGAGTGGAAAAAGGAGAAAGATGACAAAAGAAAAAGTGATTCTCCTTGGAGAGCAATCAAGCATACCGTAACTAGCATAGATTCAGAATGGAATTGGTTAACAGGGGTTCATATCACCAGAAGGTTAATTGTGCAATATAAAGGACAACATATACAAAATAAACCTAAAATCCAAGGAAACAAAACAGCAGATAAAAATGTAGTTCGACGCAACACTTTACGCACCAGTTTCTTTGAGAGGTTCAACATGCTTCCCTTGGCGACTTGCACAGAAACAAAGCATAACCACAGAGATGGCAGCAATAATCAGGATCACAGCTCCGAGTCCAATGACAAGAATCAAACTTGGATGCTTAGTTTTCTTTGAAGTGACAAGTGCAGAAGGACTTGATGGAAGGTCTGGCGGCGCTTCTGACGGAGCTGTATTGGAAATTGGAGCTACATAAAAGGCAAAAAAAATGATTTTTCAGTTTCAAATATAGGGATATGCAGGGATATGGTGCCAGTGGACTTCAACAAGTTGGTGTCAATGACCGCGTATTTATCAGAAAAATGGGACTTGTGCATCAACAAACAAAAGGACAGCCATAACTATTGACCAGCAGTTTTTATTGATAATATATTGATCTATTTGACACAAAAGCCTACACAACAGAATGAATTTTTCAGAAAGGCGAGGAAGGGTAGGAGGGAAAGCAGTTATCAAAACTTTCAGAATGAATATGAATTTCTAGTAAAGTTAACAGCAAATTATTATCCAGTTGATAAGACATATCTATGCTTCTTCTTAGTGCAGGATTTCTTTGCATATAAAGAGAAAGAAGCGCACTCCCCAACTACAATTATGAATATAAGGGAATCCCTCAATGGTGAAATACATATATGTGAAAGTGGAAAGACGCAACACAGGTAGACTTGCTAATAACCATGTAAGAGCTAGTTTCATAATTCAAACAACATTTTTAGATCTTTTAAGTTGTACCTATAAAAGTAAAGATCACCTGGAGGCATTAATGGCGGTTTGAACCAGGTAAAGTTCAGAAGCTTGTAGTCACTCACTAAAGCAGGATCCAGACGGACCCTGTGCTCTGACAGTGAAGCATTAATCCCTGCAGCTTCATGGGAAGAAAAAGTTATACCCGTATGTGGGGTAATGTCCATCGATATATTAAGACCAGATATTCCAACAATATAAAAGTTGTTGAGCTCAATCTGTGACACTCTTAGACCAAGCTGTGAAGCAAACTGCTCCAGGAAAAGTTTCCAGTTAGGATTAGATGAGACATATAAAAGGAGAATGTCAAGCTTTATTGGGTACACGCAATGGCAGCCCTGGCTTTCACGTTTGAGTACCATGTCTGGTCCACAACAACCTGCCAAAAAAGAAACTCATAAGAAATGCTGAAATGAAAGAAATTCTTAAAAAGTTATACCATGTCAGTATTTAGCAAGAGAAAATGATTGAAGAGAATATCAATCTTACTAGAAAAGTTTGGAGATAATGGTGGCTGAGCTAACCCAGCAGGTACAGCACTAGGTTCAGATTGAGTTGGCGGAAGACTGGGAGGCACTGATCCACTCTTTTCCATTGAAGGACTGGACAAATGAGAGCCAGAAGGAGGGTCAGAAATCACAAAATGACCGTAATTAGGAGGTTCAGCAGGTCCACCATGAGGGCTTCGATGGTTATTACGATGTTTATGATACAAAGGAAGAATCTCAGGAAGCGGAAGCTCTGCCATGGCAGAGGCATCAAAAAGTGCTGTAGCTGGAGACAGAGGTTCTCTTTTCAACATTTTGTCCCGTAGATTAGCATCAGCTAAGGATAATAAAGAACACAAAAGAAGCAACTGTTTCAGACCACGCCCACGAGCATCTAGTAGAAACCCTGTAGTTCACACACCATAAGATTTTTCTGCAACAACACCTCTAATGCAAAGATTGGAGTTAAAATCATCTTTCCATTTCAAACATTCAAGCAGCAATATTGCAATCTCATATACCATGACGAATGAAATACAAAAGCTATACCCCTACATTAATTTTTGTTTTTAGAGGTCAAACGAACGAAATATATTAAGCATAAGAAAACAAGTTTTAAGCAGACCACCACAAAAGCAGGAGGTTCAACCAACAGATGAGGGCTATCAAAATCTCTAGAGGCCCCAACACATACAATGCGCCACAACGTTGGTGTCTCAACTAATATGCAGCACAAAAGAAGTATTTTCACCAAGCAAACGATCTTACTCCATTACATCTCCGATTGTAAGGCAAAATCCGGATGAAAAAACATTCTAGACGTTATAACCTCCTATTCCTAAGTACAGTTCAAGAATCACTCTTCCTCCTAAAACTCACTACAATACACATGAAGTCAATTGAACAATTTTTATTACTCCATTTATGGAAATGATAAAAAAAAAATAAAAAAAAAACTTATCACTTCCATATTCTAATTAAATTTTCAGGGAAATAAAAACAGCATGCTAATAAAAGACAATAATCGATAAATATAGTATTTCATAAACTTTAACAACACACTCACCGCTGCCAGGGACGAAAAGCCGCAAACTACCGAACAGCAACATCACCGACAAATCCGAACCTCTCAGATCTACAAATCTCGCCACGAACCAATCCAGAGGACACGTTTCTTCCGAAGTCAAACTCCAAGACTACGAGCAAAATCCGCATCCGCCGCCGACCGAGTGCAATCCGACCAGCCGCGAAACTCGCCGCACGCTCCACCCAAGCTCACGACTCAGTGAATTCCCCATTTCTCGCCTCGAAAACGCGAAAAGAATAAAAAATGAAAAAGACGCCGAGAGGGAGAGGGAGAGAATTCTAGAGAGAGAGAGAAGAGAAAGAGAATTAATTGGTGTGTTAATGTAATGATTGTGCGTGCGTGCATCTATCGTCTGCTTCACTTACTCAGATATCACTGCACTATTCTTTTGAGAGGGGTGCATGGTAAGATGGAGCTCCAAAACGAGGAGCACGGTAGTGAGATATCGTAGTGTTGGGCTAACGTGCGCCTTGGAGGGAGAATTGTCTGCGATGTAACAGTGGACGTCAGTCACGTCAATTTGATTGCTTGCGTCTATGGCCCACTCTTGGCAACCGTAGTCCCTTAATTCCGACAGAACCGTTAGATCGGCGTTAAGATGGCTTTTGTCAATGAGAAAATTTTTGAAATAGCCGCTTTGCTATAACAAAATGCTTTTAGCCATTTTTATTAACATTCTCAAGATATAATTTGTAGTACAACTTGTTAGAGTTCGTATGACACATTTCATTGATTTTAAGGTGACAATTTGAATATAATAGAATAAAAAGTGGAAAATATTAAAAAAAAATTAAATATACCAACCACAACATGGTCTTGAAACATTTATGACTCGAATGAGATATGATAGTGAATTGATTGAGACCTAGTTTTAAATTTTTTTTAAAAAAAAATCAACATATCGCCACTCAATCGCGACCAAGTCAGACGATTGTCGGCCTTTTAAAAAAATAAAGCAATCAATTGGGAAACGATCGCGACCTGATTTGACGTGTGTCAGCCTTTAATGACTTTTGATTAATTTTTTACCTCCTATGTGCCTAAATTTCTCAACGGTAAAATTTATTTCTCAAACTCTTTTGAACGATAATTTCTTACGTCACTTGTTGCCATTGTTGTCGTCGTCATCTTAAGTCTCAACCGAGTAGCAATCACACATTGTCGTCCTTCGTTGCCATCACCATGAGTTTTGGCCAACTTGTGGAGGAATGCCACCGTCTCTTTCCCACCCATATTCTCTTTGCTCGATGGGTGATCCTAATAATCTTCATGTATTAAATCTATACTCACGCTCTCACATCGTTCATCGTTGTTTTGGACTCATGCATTTTTTTTTTTTTGGTGACCAATTCATGTTCTTGTGTTTAATTCATTTTTTTCTTTGTTCTATATCTCATTTATCATGATAGTTGTATATCTCGTGTTAAGACTTTTAGGAGATATTATTAATATTATGCAATATAAGAGTGTGGTTAAGAAAGTTAATTGTTTGTGGATATTGTCTGTGCATATATATATATACCTATATTAAAATTGTTTGTTGATGGTTTATGCGTTAATTTGGAATGATTATTACGAAATTGAGTGTGTGCATATCCCTATAGACCATTTTTTATTAAATTAAATTTTATATGCACCAGTTGAATGGATTAGAGTTTACATTCATGGAGCAGTTGTAAGGTGAATTTATACACAAAGATTACGGCTTTAAAAATAATTAGAGATAGGTTACTTTCATTGGGGGTGAGGTTTTACGAAATCAATTTAGAAATGAGCTATTTGGGCATTTGTTGAATTGGGCAAATAATGGGCCTAGTGCATCCCAACCTTTAGTTGAACTGTTATGTTACCAAATTATAGCCCCTGTAGAAAATGAATTATGGGTTTAGATTAGTGGGCGGCAGATTCGTTATTCCCACGGGAGTTTTCACTTGTCTCTAGATTAAACTTTGGTACTACACAATTTAATCTTAGAGCCCCTTGTGATCCTTTTGACAATTATGTATATTCTATGTTTTATGTTGATGGGCCTCTCTAAGATGTAGAGCTGCTAGCTAGATTGAAGAATACATTTAAGGGTTATAGTAATGGGGTCGTAATCTTGTACATTAGGTGGAAAAAACATTGTGGTATTTCGTACTAGGGCATGTTGAAAAAATGTAAGATAAAGCCTTTAAGGAGATTTCTTAAAGTCTGCAAGCCCAAGATTTCAATCTTGATACCTCGAACTGACTAGTCCAAGATTCCTCAGACTGACAGACTATCGTTCTGACAAAAAGGTGAACGGTCATTGTCCCTGCCAGAAAAAGCGGAGTAGGTGCAGGATCTCTAGAAAAAGTAACACCTACCCACCGATCACTGCAGTCAATAGGGACTTTCGATTGGACAAGATCTATTATGTCTCTAACGAATAAATGGATTCAAATATGAAGATCCCCACCTATAAATAGTCGAAGACCTTTGAAAATCCATACTGACCAAACTCGCTTTTAACGAACAAGTTGAAATGCTATTAAAATATCTACTCAAAGTTCGTGAGCAGAATTCAGAAGTAAGGCCAAAAAGGAGCATCTAATGAGAGATGAAAAGAACAGGATGAGAGATGCAAGCTGATATGGCCAGAATGGCAGAGCTCATTGCCTCTCTCGAAAATCTTACCAAGGGTGCAAGTCCGTCTAAAGTTGCAAAAAAATAGTGTCAATCTTCTGTTTATCTTCTTATTTTGTTTGTATAGACTTGTTAGTTTATCCCTGTACTTATAATCGAACTCACATTATAGGATAAACTAACTTGTTGATGACAATCTCTTTTTGTCCAACATATAGTCTATATTTCTTGGTTGAACTTACACGGTCTAGTGTAATTAGCATACTTGTGAATTTTTTTAAGCATTGATTTTATGCTCTGATACTTAAGAATTTTTGCTTTGGACTTACTTTGAAATATATTAATAGAGCTATATCTCTTCCAGTTTAATGAAGAAGATCTTAAGTAGAGTAGGCTGAGATTGAGGGGAACTTTCCATGAGCTTATAGTTCAATATATAACACCTATAAAAGCTCGAAAAATCAGTTGCTCCTCTTGCCCAGCGTAGTGGTTAGATTGGTTAGATGGCTTTGAACACATCAAAAAGGGGGAAATTGTTAGGGAATTTGTTAGAAATTTCCTTATCTTATGTTTAGTTTTGGTGGTTCAAAGTTGATGTTTAGATCTAACCAAGTATGTATCTAGATCAGTTCCAGTACGATCTTAAAATGTTAAGTCATGTATAGGCTTTTTATCGAGTTATAAGTTGGAGCTTATCGAAGACCAGACTGATGGATCGGTCTGGGTGCGCAAAGACTCAATCGACTTAGGTTCAAACCGAACTTACAAGTCTAGGATACATGAGTATGGAACTGACAAGTTTGGATCTACACCAAATACAGAACTGGCCAGTTTGGTCTCAACAGTCCAAATACCAAACTCACAAGTCCAGATACCAAACTTACCAGTCCAACGACCAAGCTTATGCTGATTGACGACGTCACCTGTAGGGATTCCAGGCGAACCGAACCGCCAAATCCAAATAAATCCGAATCGTTCATGGATGTTGAAAGTAATTAAAACAACGATTAAACCCTAGCATGCTTCTATGAATTTAATGCGGTGGATATTGAATATACCTTAACTCCGTCGGGTCTGATCCGATCATTCGCGTTTGAATTCCAATCCCTTGATTCAACCGCGCGAGTGAATTAAATCTGCGAACTAAGAAATTAGAAACATATCTAATTTCTAGATTTAATTAATAAGAAAGAGAAGAAGAGAAAATCATTTATCCAGATTAGATCTTCAGATCTGTATCCCAATGTTGTTCAATCTTGTTACTGGTGAGGATTCCACAGGACTGTGAATGTGTAAGCCAGAGTCGAATTTTTTCTCCTCCCGAACACATAGAGGCATCGCCCACTACTCTCTCTCTCTCTAGGTTTTCAACAAATTTGGATTGTCTTGTGAACTGTGAGAGAGAACTGTCTATTTATAGACCTAGGGTTGCGAACCCTAATGGGCTACTAGGCCCCTTTCAGAATATTTAATTTGGGCCAGACCTGGGACCTAATGCAAATAATAAAGTGGGCCTATGAATTAATTAATTCCCATGTCCACAACCCAGGACACAATTAATTAATTAATATTAATTCTTTTTCACCACATAATTAATACTGACCTACCCCTTTATTACCACGTTATGAGAACGGGCTGCATTTACTTGAGAATCCTCATATTTAAGGTTACTGGACATTCATTAATTTATTGGAGCTTCTGACAAGCTTCCACAATTAATTAATTACTTATTTTCCTGAGCAGTACCACTCAAACCTTATCACTCGTGCTTGAACTTAATTAGCCTGCAGAACTTTAGCACGATGAACGTTATTGATCTCCTCAGGGAATGTCCCCATCTTATTACTCGGATATGGTAACCTAACTCCAGTCTCAAGCTATAGTATACGAACTGTTGCTACCTAAGATGCAGATATACGAGCACGTTACTCAGGCTCTCCACCAAGGCAAGTCAAAGCAACAGTCAACCCTTGCATACCCCTGAACCTTCGTTAGGGTTTGGACTCAATCAAGATCGAGATTTTGTATTCTCTGATGTCAGACAGTAGAATACATCTCACTGTGGTCCAATTAATACGCAACCACATGTGCCACTATATCAAGTAATCAAGACAGGTTACTTCTTTCCGACTATGCTGCAGTCTACACCGATAGACTTATCCTCATATGCAGTCTCGGCTGTGATAATATGTATATCTCACTCGGTTAAGTGATCATACTTTCTTCTGCGATCTACAACACGCAGTATGATCGTCCCTATCGGTGAGATAAGAGGATACCATTGTTACTCGCATGTAAGTTTGTTTAATAGATAGGAAATAATGTTGAATGTATACTCATCGTAATAAATGCTTTCTGTATACAAAACCCAACAATCTCCCACTTATACTGAAAGCATTACATCCGCTATTACAAAGTATACAATGCATCTATCTAGCCTAGCTATTACATTAACCACTCCTAGTGGTAGGCAACCACCTCAGACCCAGTCCACGAATATGTCTTTCGTAAACCTTCTGTGGCAAGCACTTTGCGTATGGATCAGCTAGGTTGTCTCTAGTGTTAATCTTCTTGATCTGCACATCGCTCCTCGATAGGATCTCTCGTATGATGTGGTTCTTTCTCTTTATGTTTTTGCTCGCCTTGTGAGTCCGTGGTTCCTTCGAGTTTGCCAATGCACAGAGTTATCACAATGAATTGTGATACTCTTAGGCAAGCTCGGAATTACATCCAACTCCAAAAGGTAATTCTGGAGCATACCCCTTCTTTCGAAGCTTCGGAGGCAGCGACATATTCCGCCTCCATGGTGGAGTCAGCAATGTATTTCTGCTTTGCGCTCCTCCAAGATACAACCCCACCTCCCAAAGTAAACACATAACCTGAAGTCGATTTCTTCTCATCATGGTCCCTTCGAAAATCCGAATCTGTGTAACCCACAGGACACAAATCCTCACTTTGATAAACTAGACAATAGTTCCTAGTTCTCTTCAAATACTTGAGGATGTGCTTTACCGCAGTCCAATGCGCCTGTCCAGGGTTAGACTGATATCTTGTTACCATGCCAACGACATAACAAATATCAGGCCTGGTACACAGCATTGCATACATGAGGCTACCCACCGCAGATGCGTATGGTACAAGACTCATCTCATCTTTCTCACTATGTGTCTTAGGACACTGCCCAGTAGAAAGATGTACGCCATGTTTTAAAGGTATCAAGCCTTTCTTGGCGAGTTGCATGCTGAACCGGGCTATCACAATATCCACATAGGCTGCCTGGGACAAGCTTATCATCCTTTTCTTATGATCCCGTAAGACTTTAATCCCAAGGATGTACCCAACTTTTCCCAAATCTTTCATTTAGTATTGTTCGGATAACCAACTCTTAATGTTCGACATCATTCCTTCGTTGTTTCCAAATAAGAGTATGTCGTCCACATATAGTGCAAGGAAAACCACGCTCCCACTGACACAAAGTTGGTATACACAACTTTCGTTCTCCAATTGTGAAAATCCATAAAATTTAATCACATCATTGAAATGTAAGTTCCACGACCTTGAAGCTTGCTTAAGTCCATACAAGGACTTCTTAAGCTTCCAGACGAGATATTCTTCGCCCTTGCGCATGTAACCCTCAGGTTGCTGCATATAGATTTCCCTACCGTCTTCAAGGTAACCGTTTAGAAAAGCGGTTTTGACATCCATCTGCCAAATCTTGAGGTCCAAATGCGCTGCTATGGCAAGAAGTATCCGGATGGATTTGAGAATGGCTACGGGTGAAAAGGTTTCATCATAGTATATGCCCTCTTTCTGACTATAACCCTTTGCCACCAGCCTGGCTTTGAAAGTCGCAACTTCTCCATCCGCTCCCTTCTTTCTCTTGTATACCCACTTGCACCCTATGGCCCTAAAGCCATCCGGCAACACAACTTTCTGGTACACATCCATAGCGGTTATAGATTCTATCTCATAATCCATGGTGATACGCCATTTTTCAACATCCTTGTCTGCACTGCCTCTTCGTAAGTCAGTGGGTCAGAGTCTTCATGTCCGTCTTCAGGGCTCAAGTCCGAAGACTCACCCATGAACATGTACCTTTCTCGTTGGAAAATAACTCTCCCTCTGCGACGAGGCATCGGTGTCATGTCAGCAGTTGGTGCAACAACTTGTGGTTCTGCACTTTGCACTGTAGAACGTGCCGGTGGTGTTGTACCTCTCACAGGTGCACTCACATTCACACGTCCCCCTTCCCTTGGAATTGCATTCTCTTCTTCAATTTCTTGAAGAACTATATCACTCCTTTTTGTGGTTTCTCACATACTCCTCCTCCAAGAATCTAGCGTTGGTGCTAACAACGATTCTCTGACTCTCAAGACAGTAAAAGTAATCACCTTTCGTTTGCCTAGGATACCCTATAAACAACATTACCTTGGTCTTGCTTTCTAACTTATCAGGTTCCTTCGTCAGCACATGTGCCGGACAACCCCTTACTCCAAACTTGCACAAACTGGGTTTGCATCCAAGGAAGAGCTCACAGGGTGTCTTAGGAATTGATTTAGAAGGCACCAAGTTTAAGATGTAAGCCGATGTTTCCAATGCGTATCCCCCAAATGAAATGGGTAAGCTTGCATAACTCATCATTGATCTTACCAACTCCAAAAGAGTTCTATTTCTTCTTTCAGCTACACCATTTGGCTAGGGAGTACCCGGTGCAGTCCACTGGGATGTAATCCCATGATCTGACAAATATTGCAGGAACTCGTTCCCGAGGTATTCGCCATCGCGGTCAGATCACAATGACTTGATAGTTTTCCCGACCTTCTTTTCTACCTCAGCCTTGAACTCTTTGAATTTCTCAAAGCATTCAAACTTGTAGCGAAGCAGGTAAACACACCCGTATCTCGAGTAGTCATCAATAAAAGTGACGAAGTACTTATACCCTCCACGAGCCTATGTGGACATGGGCCCACATAAGTCAAAATGGATCAATTCTGACATGTCCTATGCTCGAGAGTAACTAGCCTTAAAAGGCCTAGAAGACATCTTTCCCTCGATGCAGGATTTGCAGACTTGATAAGGTACAGGTCGGACTAAGTCCAATGTACCATCATCTGCAAGTCGCTGAATCCGCTTCAAGTTGATGTGACCCAGTCTTAAGTGCCAGAGATACGTAAGATCCTCATCAGAAGAAATAAACTTTTCTTTCAGGATTATAAATTTTAGATGAGTTACATGCAGCATTTGCGGAAGACTTATGATGATAGTTAATGACATAGAGAGAGTTATTCAACATTCCACGACAGATAACAACGTTATTATCAATGATAGAAACACCACTATAAAAAATAATTGAATATCCATCAACGAAAAGTTTGAAAACTAAAATAAGGTTCTGCCGAAAATCCGACACATGTAAAACATCTCTCAAAGTCAAAACAAAATCATCAAAGTACAAGGAAAAATCTCCAATGGTTGCTGCACTCACTCGCGCTGCATTCCCCATTGAGATGCTAATCTCGTCATTCTTCAGCACCTTCCTCGGTGTGAACCCCTGCAAAGTGTAACAAACATGATCAGTAGCTCCAGTATCCACTACCTATGAATGAGTAGAAACGGATGCAAAATATGTTTCTGTTATAAATGCAAATAATGTGCTTTGTCCCTTGCTTCCGCACGTGTTCTTGCTTAAAGTGACACCAACCCTCTTCATTTTCTTTGACCTCCTTTCACATCTTCTTTGATCAATTAGATTTATGTACCCATTATTGACCACATCTTGCAATGTGTTCAAACTGTATACAAAATCCAATAACTCAGAATCTCATGAAGGTACGAAAGACTGTTCTGCTAGGAGATCAGTAAGAAACTCATTAAAAGTATACTCGCTTCTCTTAGCTACATCCTTCTTAAAGTCATAGAATGAAAGCGGTAATGGGTTCAGGATTATATCGAACTTAGCCCGATCACTGATACATCAATCTCTACGTGTGAACTAATTTATGGTGGTATCCATCATCATCACATGCTATGTCACCGAACTACCATCAGCCATTCTCTTGCAGATAAGGTTTTTCACGAGATCACAACTGACAGTTCGTTCCACTTCGCCATACGTAGCCACCAAGTCCATCTAGATTGCAACTGAGCTATAATAGCCCATGTACTTGAGCTCCAATTCTCTATAAAGGTTATTTGAGATCAACTTGTAAGTAAAATCTTCGGATGCCACCCATCTGTTATAAAATTCCTTCTCACGTCTAGAAACTTTATGGTAATGTGGGGCAAGTGGTTTCATAGTAAGAACAAATGCATGTTGCTTAGACAGGAGAATATACTCAATGTAATATCTCCATTCAAGAAAGATTGGACCAGTAAAGGGATTGAGAGCAAGAATATGATCAACAGTAGACATAAACATATCTGAAATAGATAAATAATCTTAATAAGAACAAACATGCAGAACATTCGAAAACAAATGCATTGAAAACTTCTTGATAAATCAAATTCAAATATTTTCCTCTAATAGCCCAAGAGTTCCCACTGCAAGCTGCACTCGTAGACGTTTACGATGTCACCCTTAACCAGATTGCGGGTTTTAAGCCCCAATCCTTTAATTTCATACCATGTCAGGAATCCTTAGACACATGAAATTAATAATTTGTGTAAAAACTTAGACCTAGCTATCTCTCAAGAAACAGGGAAGCAACAACTGCATTATATTCTAATATGCTTCTAAGCACTTAATCACAAATTTAACTCTAACCAAAAGAGAACAGTTATCATGACGCGAAACCATACCGCATGACCCTTAAAGCCTTTGTTATCTATAGTTTAAATCAATCCTAGAATACTTATGGGAAAAGAATTACGCAAGCTACACTCGTAGACGTTCACGCAAAACCCTCCCACTATTCACTTGATTTAAATTATTTGTCTAGAAGTCCTAACAACTGCAGCCCATGTACCTTCGAGAATTAGCAAGCTACACTCGTAGATGTTTACTAAGACGAGAAGCACACTTACTGATAAGTTTTGTATACTGAAAGCATTTATTATAATGAGTATACAACGGTTTAATTCTCCTATATGTTAAACAAACTACATGTATGAACAATGGTATCCTCTTGTCTCACCGATAGCGACGATCATACGGCGTGTTGTAGATCGCAGAAGACAGTATAATCACTAGACCTAGTGAGACATAAACATGATCACAGCCGAGACAGCGTCTGAGGATACGTTTGTCCGGATGGCTGCGGCATTGTCAGAATAAGTAGTCTGTCTTGGTTACTTGACATGTTGGTACGCAGGGGTGGCGTATTGACAGACCACAGTGAGATGTATTTGTCTGTCTGACATCAGCGAATACAAGATCTCAGTATTGATTGAGTCCAAACTCCAAACCCTAACGAAGGTTCAGGGGTTTGCACGGGCTGACTGTTGCTTTAACTTGCCATGGTGGAGAACCTAAGTAACGTGCTCGTATATCCGCATCTTGGGTAACAGCAGTTCGTGTAGTACCGCCTGAGACTGGGTTTAGGTAACCATATCCAAGTAATAGGATGGGGACATTCCCTGAGGAGCTCAATAAACTTCATCGTGCCAAGTCCTGCAGGCTGATTAAGTTCAGACACGAGTGATAAGGATTGAGTGGTACTACTCAGGAATTATAAGATATTAATAAATTGTAGTTAGAGCTTGTCAGAGGCTCCGATTAATTAATGAGTGTCCGGTAACCTTAAATATGGGGATTCTCAATTAATGCAGCCCGTTCTCATAACGTGGTAATAAAGGGGTAGGTCAGTATTAATTCTGTGGTGAAAAAGAATTAATATTAATTAATTAATTGTGTCCTGGGTTGTGGACATGAGAATTAATTAATTCATAGGCCCACTTTATTATTTGCATTAGGTCCCAGGTCTGGCCCAAGGAAAGTGTGTTGAATTGAGCCCAGGAGCCCATTAGGGTTTGCAACCCTAGGTCTATAAATAGACAGCTCTCCCTCACAAGTTGTATCACAGTTGAAAAACAGAAACCCTAGTGAGAGAGAGAGTGTGGGCGCCGACTTCTAGAGAAGAGGAGGAGAATTTTTGAATTTTGGTCCTGCTCAAAATACAGATCTGTGGAGTCCTCACCAGTAGTAGATCTGAACGCACCGGGAAACAGATCTGAAGATCTAATCTAGAGAACAACTCCTAATTCTTTCTCTTTTGTCTTTTTCGATTATTATTGAATCTATAAATTAGATTTCTAATTTCTTGTTCCGCAGATTTAATAATATCGCGTGGTTGGTTCTGGATTTGGGAATACAAACGCAAAAGATCATTTCCGAGACTACGGAATTAAGGTAAATAATTCTTTATCCACACATTAAATTCAATAGGAGCATGCCTAGGGTTTATGAATGGATTATGAACAATAACCATAAACGGTCTGACTTATTTTGGATTTGGTGATTCGGTTCACGGGAAATCCCTACACTTACATACTAGGACTACTTTGTGGAGGTCTGTTGATTTTAATTAAAAATTCGCTTAGTATTTTTGATTCAAAAGATTTCTTAAATGTGCGCATAAATAATTTCATGTCATTACATTTTCCAAATCTTTGCATGTAATTAAACATGTCCAAAAATTCAAAATATAATCTAACAAGAAATTAATCACATAAGCATGTTATTAAAAGCTGTAAAAAATAAAGTAGTAAACATGCTTTCCTATTATCTACACATGCCTATTGCTCAAATAATAAATCACACATCATACGAGGACAGTTAAGACAAACAAAAATTCCTCGTGGCCCCAAAATAGGAAAATAAAATAATCCTATCTATTACAGAATTTGAAATTTAAATACAGATATCTTCAAATCTTTTCAAATCTTCACCAAATATTTTTAGATCTAGGGTTTGTGATTTGAAAATTGGTACCAAAAAAAACTACAAACCCTAGGGTTTACAATCGAATACACCAACACATAAAACACGCCACCACCGCCATGCCGCGCCGCCGCTGTCGGCGTCGACATTGACCTACACAGCCGGCTACGTCGAGCAACGTGCAACACATTGGTCGATGTAGGTTGTGCAGGCCATGCGTGCAAAGCACGCAGCTGCACCTCCCACTGTCCCGACATCCGCCGCCATCAGCCCGAGCTGCCGCCTGCATCGCCGTCGTACGCCTGGGAAGCCTGAGCCTCCACCGCTGTTTGCCGTCGTGGATACAAGGCTTTGCAGTGCAAACCCTAATTAGGGTTTGCGCCGCTGGCCTGCAGCCCACCACTCACAGCCGCGCGCGGTGCTGCAGCGTCGGCCCTACGTGCGCGACACCGCCGCGACTATTGTGCTGTCACCCGCATTCGCACGTCGCGCGCGACCTCCTGCCATTGTCGTGCACCGCCGCTGGTCTTCGTCGCCGGTTTCTTCTTCGTTCTTTGTCCCGTACAACTACATATTTGAAAAATACAAATAGACTAATCAATTACAATTTTTCCTAAATCTAATCACAGATTTTCTCGTGATTTTACAAAATAATTTCATCCAAACACCGATAAACACTGCGAATTAAATTAAAATGGGTTACCACGAGGAATAAAAACTAAAAACATCCAAAGTAATAATAAACTCATACATGCATAAATCGAATAGTTGCTAATCCTACAGAGCCATAAAACTGAAACCAGGCTCGAATACCAATTGTAGGGATTCCAGGCAAACCAAACCACCAAATCCAAATAAACCCGGATCATTCATGGATGTTGAAAGCAATTAAAACAACGATTAAACCCTAGCATGCTCCTATGAATTTAATGCGGTGGATATCGAATATATCTTAACTCTGTAGGGTCTGATCCGATCTTTCGTGTTTGAATTCCAATCCCTTGATTCAACCACGCAATTTAATTAAATCTGCGGAATAAGAAATTAAAAACAGATCCAATTCTAGATTTAATTAATAAGAAAGAGAAGAAGAGAAAATATGTTCTCCAGATTAGATCTTCATATCTGTATCCCAATGTTGTTCAATCCTGCTACTGGAGAGGATTCTACAGGACTGTGAATGTGTAAGCCATAGTCAAATTTCTTCTCCTCCCGAACACACAGAGGCGCCGCCCACTGCTCTCTCTCTCTCTCTAGGGTTTCAAGTGATTTGAATTTTCTTGTGAACTGTGAGAGAGAACTGTCTATTTATAGACTTAGGGTTGCAAACCCTAATGGGCTACTGGACCCTTTTTAGCATATTTAATTTGGGCCAAACCTGGGACCTAATGTATATAATAAAGTGGGCCTATGAATTAATTAATTCCCATGTCCACAACCCAAGACAGAATTAATTAATTAATACTACCTCCGTCCCATAACAATTGTCTTGTTTGGAAATGGCACAGATATCAATGCGAGTAGAGATATAGGAAATTAGTATTTTATTAGTGAGTGTGTATAAACTTTCTATTTTAGGAAAGAAGACAATTGTTTGGGACAGACGAAAAAGGAAAACAAGACAATTGTTTTGGGACGGAGGGAGTATTAATTCTTTTTCACCACATAATTAATACTGACCTACCCCTTTATTACCACGTTATGAGAACGGGCTGCATTTACTTGAGAATCCCCATATTTAAGGTTACTGGACATTCATTAATTTATTGGAGTTTCTGACAAGCTTCTACAATTAATTAATTTCTTATTTTCCTGAGTAGTACCACTCAAACCTTATTACTCGTGCTTGAACTTAATCAGCCTGCAGGACTTTAGCACGATGAACGTTATTGAGCTCCTCAGGGAATGTCCCCATCCTATTACTCGAATATGGTATCCTAACTCCAGTATCAGGTTGTAGTAAACGAACTACTGCTACCCAAGATGCAGATATTGAGGGGATTCGTGAACTGAATCACGAAGTCCGTTTGCCAAGGATCGTTAATTGGAATATAAAAAAATAAATTGCTATGCCTATGAACAATCCTAGCATGCTCCTATATTATTATGCATAATAAGGTTTATGCGGAATACCTGGATTGATGAACTCTGAAGAACGCGTGCGCGGAGATGCCCTTTGATCTTTCCACGCACAAAGATTTGATTTCCTAACAGATTGAGGAAATAAATCTATGAAAATAAAATAGTTATTTTCGAAAAACAAGGAGAGAGAGAAGAAGAAAAATCCTCCTGATTTGATCTTCTGATCTGTATCCCGACTCGATCTGAAAATCTGGTGAAGATTCTCTATCAAATCCCTTGCCCGATTGAGAAGCAGAATTTCCTCCTCGTTCTCAGATCTTAGTCGATCACCACAGCTCCCAAAACTGGTTTGCTGTGTGCAACTTATGATCTTGTGGTGTGTTGAGATCTGAGGAACTGAGGCCTATTTATAGGAAAATACTGGACTCCTATTGGGCTTGAGTTTCATGGACCAGACCAGGTGATATGTGCGTAATTTGTATGATTTTTGGGATGTGAACCGAAAGGATTTATGAGAATTTGATGCACAAATCACACACATATCTCTTCTTTTCGCCGATTTTCCTTCACTTGGTGTTCGTGAGTTGTTTTGAGTGTGCAGGACATGAAAAATGTGAGAAAATTCAAGTTTTGGAGTTAAATTGATGCTTGGGCCGAAGCAAATTCCGTTCCGGACGCATATGCCCCATTAGGGACAGAAAAAGCACAAAATTGCCGAAATGCCGTAGCCGATCCCGTTCGGGACGGCTTGGTCCCGTTCGGGACGGATGTTCGGGACGTGATCATTGCTTACGGGATACGTCATTTTGGCGTGAATTCGAAGATCGGGAAGTGGGATACCGAGAGCAATCCCATTCGGGATGGAACCATCCCGTTCGGGACGGGTCTGGACTTTTGGGTCTTGGCCCCGATCCATCCCGAGCGGGATGAAGGATTGCACATGGATATCCCGTTCGGGATGAGTCTGACTGGGCTGCGATTTTCTCACTTATAAAAGGCCAAAGAATGCCACATTCTAAGGTTCGACTTTTGCAAACCCTAGAGAGAAAAAGACACGAGTTTACAGCGATTTTCACTTCTCAAGGCTGGGATTTGAAGGTGGAAGGAAGGATTCGAAGCTAGTATTGAAGATTCATCATTATAATCCTAAGCTTTCTTGTTCTCCTTTCTCTTCATGTTTTACTTTGAGATTGTGACAATTTCCATTGTAATTATGAGTAGCTAAACTCATTGTTGAGGATTTGGATGTGATTGGGATTGATTTGAATATTGTTTGGATTTGAATAATTGAAGTTTCATAGGTTTGATTATTATTGTGAGTTTAATTTGTGTTCCTTTCATGATTGATCACCATGTGTTGGAAAGTATGCCTCAATGAACTAACTTGATAGGTTTGTGCATTAGAGGAGATTGCAATAATAATTAGGTATTATTTCACTTAGAAGATAGGTGAATTGGTATCTAGGTCAATGTGTTCGTGAGCTTTTGGGAGTTAATTGAAATTAATATACCTAGACTTAGGTTGAGATTGCAATTAATCGATGGTTACTGCACCGGTATTAAGTGTTGTAACTAGAATTCGATGAACCGACCCATTCTATCTATTGAAATTTGTTCGTAAAATTGACAAGTCCAAACATATTCATAATCTACCCCCAATCCATCCTATATTCCTCAACCGTTCTCTTTTGGAATTTACTTAGTTGAATTGAATTGTACTTAGTTGTTTTTAATTGACCATTGAATGCTAGATAGTTCAGAATTTGATATTCAAAGTTATTTTGTCACATCTAGATATTAGGTTTCAAAATCATACTTTTACTTAAACAACGGGCGAATTAAGTCTTCGTGTTCGATAATTTTTACTTGATAAAAATACTGCAATCAAGTTTTGGCGCCGTTGCAGGGGACTCTAATTGTAGGTCGTTGTTTGATATTAGGGGATTTACGAGCTTGGTAGTCTAGATTTATTATATAGTTACTTAATTCTAGTTCTTGTTGGTGCAGGTGGTGCATGATTACAAGGGCTAAGGCAAAGAAAATACAAGAACAGGCAGCACAGGTAGCCGTGAAAGAAGACATGGGTGACGATATTCCAAGGAATGACAGACAGTTGATTGAGGATCTACAGAGGCAACTGGAAGAAGTCCGGAACCAAGTTAACAATCAGGGAGGACGTGAGCGAAGAGAGGAGAGGAGAAATCCTCTCAATAATCTATTCCGACCGCAGAGAGGAGAATCTACTGAGGGATTCAATGTGCGAACGGACGCTACTCACTACGAGATCAAACCACAGCTCGCTCAAATGGTCCAAAGGAATCAGTTCGGGGGGAAGCCTGGTGAAGATCCGAATAGTCATATCACACAGTTTCTGGAGGTAGCAGACATGATAAAGATCAACCAAGTCCCTCAAGAATAGATTAGAATGTATCTATTTTCCTTCTCCTTGAAGGACGAGGCCAAGGATTGGTTGATAGGACTGAATAAAACGGAGGTACGCACATGGGAAGATCTGAAAGAGAAGTTTTTGCTGAAGTATTTTCCGCCGGGCCTGACGCTTAAGAGGAAAGCAGAAATTCAGTCATTCAGCCAACAATATGACGAGCCACTCTACGAGGCGTGGGATCGATTCCGCGAGCTGATTAGGAGATGTCCAAAACATGGGATGTCTAATGCACAAATTATCTGCCAATTTTATGCCGGAGTGGAGAACGAGACACAGTTGCGGCTGGACAATATTGCTGGAGGAGACTTTCTCGATCTGGAGGAAGATGAGGCCCAGAAGGCCATAGAAAAGCTGGCTGAGAACAGTTACAAATGGCCGAAGGAAAGAAGGGAATACAAAATTGTGAAGAGTGTCGCTAATTTAAAGGACCAGGAAGAGATGAAGGAAAAAACGGCTTCCTTGGAAACCAAAATGGATCTTCTTCTTTTGGATAGGACTCAACAGCAACATCAGCAAATGGGGGGTTCTTCGAGGGGAGGAACCCAAAAGCAGAATCAGTACAGAGAACTGGCACAGGTGGAAGAACAACCAGTGGATGACGTGAACTACGTTGGAAGGGGAAATTATGGAAATTACAGACGACCGTATTATCAGAATGACAATCCTCAGTATCACTCCAACAACCGGTACCCTCAGAACCAATCTTATGGTGTTGGGAAATCTGTCTAAGGTTTCCTCCCTCAGTAGCTTATTTGTATAGATTGTAGTTTTGGTGGATCAAATCCTAAGTCCTACCAGCGTCAGTTGTCTCTAGATAGCTCTAGATCTGGTCTTAAATGTAAAGTCCTGTTTAGGTCTTTGAGTTGTAAGTCGCAGCTGATCAAGACTCGTGCTGACACTGTTCACCAGCATGAGAAGCGCTTATGACTGGCTACTATTCACCAGTCGAAAAGTCTTTCATCAGCAGGCGGCTGACAAAGACTCATGCTGACACTGTTCACCAGCATGAGAAGCGCTTATGACTGGGTACTATTCACCAGTTGGGAAGGGTTTCATCAGCAGGCGGCTGACAAATCTTACCAGCAGAATACGTGTTCTTGCTTACACTATTCACCAGCGGTGATTTCACCAGTCATGGGAGATTCCAAGAAGAATTAACATCCAGACATTTGGTAGACTTAGATTATGCCAGGGCAAGTCACCAGCAGAGACTGCCAGCACAAGATCACCAGAATGATCTACCAGTCAGATGTTACCAGCAGAATTCCAGATTCTCTCTCCCAGCGCCGTAGAGACAAAAAGAAGATTCGCTGAGGAATCGACTGACAAAGTATGACTTTAAGGAAGGGGATACCTTAAAGTCTATTTATCACAAGACACCAGTCTTATTCCTCGGACTGACTAATAAAGCCGTTCTGACAAAAAGAGATCTGTGTTAGATAAAGCGGTCATAGTTATGGATCCTTTCCGGAAAAACATACCTACCGCCGTCAGAAGGACATCCCAGGTCTGACACCTTTCCAGATGAGTCCAAACGGCTAGAAAGTTTGAATCAGATCCCGCGTCTATAAATACGTCAGAACCTTCAACATTCAAACTCTCCGAAAGACTGAAATTCTACGCACGAACTAGCAAAAATGCTGTCAAAATACTTACAGAACTTTCGAGGCTTTCCATAATCTTTCCGTGTGTTGATTTATCAAACACGAGACTTCAAGTTTTATACTTGTAAGTTAAAGATCTCATTAGGTGTTCTTTCTCTTCCGAGAGAGTTCACAGCAGCTCCTGTGCATCCCAGCACTTGAGTTATTACGGGCGTACCTTGCCGTAGTGAGATTTACGTTCTTGGGAGAACTAAAACACCCAGTCAGCTGAGGAGGTTGAAGTGACGTGCTCGCACTCCGCCAGCTGAGAAGAGTTGAAGAGGGAACCAGGACCGGGAGCGGTTGATCTAGTGAACTGGTGGACAAGGCATTCACCAGCTAGAGATAGATCGTAGGACACCTGTAACCGATTTCTATTAGTGGAATTTCCAGTGCTTCGACTGGAGAGTGGACGTAGATCGATTGATCGAACCACTATAAAATCCTTTTGTTATTTATCAGCTTTCTGCTCTTCAGTCATATTTTAAACCCAGCACTCAAGTGTTAGAGTATATTCTGAAACTGATAGATAACTGTGCAAACAAGGCTAAATATTCTAAGTTTTGATACACCAGCTGACAGGTCCCAGTCAGCGGTGTAACCAGCATGCAAGAAAACACTTTATCACTATTTCCGCTGCTAACGTTCATACTCTGAAAATCGGGACCAACAAGTGGTATCAGAGCGGTCGGTCTTTCTAGACTGATCGCATATCTGAGTCGCTTAGGACCGAGATCCACGTTTCCTTGCACTCTACTCTTTCTGTCTGTTGATTAGCTCAGGTACACAAGATGAATATTCCTAAGCTACTCAACTACAATCCTGACAAGCACGCAATGTGGCGAAAGAGGTCACTCATTCAACTGAAAAGTTTCCATCCGGAAATGATAGACGTGCTGGAGAAAGGGCCGATCCAGATCACCAAGACACAACACCAGCTAGGAGATCGCCCAGCTGCTGAGATCCCAAAGCCCCCAGAAGAATGGAACACTGAGGACAGGAAGCGGAATCAGCTGGACTCCGTTGCTCACGAAATGATCCTGTCATCTCTTCCAGATCCGCTGATGGAGGAAGTCCTCCATTTTGACAACGCCAAGGAAGTCTGGGATTACCTTGACAGTCTCTGTCAGGAGACAGATCAGATGAAGCGCAACAAATTGCAGGTTGCAGTGGACAAGTACGAGTCCTTCCAGATGCTGACTGGGGAAACCATCAAGGAGATGGAGGCTAGATTCAACGCCATCGTCAGCGAGCTGAAGTCATTGGACAGGAAATACTCAAATGCAGATCTTAATGCAAAGATCTTGTCCAAGATGCCCAAGGAGGACTGGTTCGTGAAGACTACAACTCTTAAGGAGAAGGATCTGTCCAAAATGACTCCCAAGGAGTTATTTGCTCAACTGCAGGCACATGAGTGGGACATCCAGATGGTGAACAAGAATGAAGCCATCCGGAATGTTGGATCTCCCAGCATCAAAACACAAGACGAAGCCTACTTCGTCAAGAGGGACTTCAAATGGAAGCCCAAGAAGCCTTTTCACACTGACAGATCTGCTGGGCAGCACAACCAGCAGAAAGAGATCCCATCCACATCGGGATCTAACTCCAAAGGCAGCGAGAGCTCTATCGCAGATCTTGAGCAACAAATGAAGAGACTGGCTGTTCTTCTGGAGAAAGCCAAGTCGAAACAGGGAGTATCTCTTAGCTCAACTGATGGAAAATTCGTCAAGAGAGCTCCCCGGGTTTGTTATAAATGCCAATCCCCTGATCATCTTAAATTTGAATGTCCACAGGTGGATAAAGATGAGCGGGAAAGGCTGAAGAAACTCTTTGAAGAGCGTGCATCAAAGGCCGTTGCAAAGGCCATGCTGACCAGGACAGAGGTTCCTGATATACCTGACCATGACGACGGAGAATACGCGTCAGATGAAGAGTCAGAAAAGGAAGCTCTACTGGCACTTATGGCGGCTTTCAGAGAAGAATCAAATGAAGAATGTGCTGACAGTGAGGAAGAACAAGCACTTGCCGCTGATGATCAGGTACAATCTGTTCCCTCAATGCATATCATGTCTACACGCATTCTAGACGATTCTGAGTCGCATTGCTCCGACTCAGAGGTTGTCACCATAGACAATCTTCAGCAAGAATTTTTAAAATTTTACGAAATAAAGAATATCTTGGCTGGCGAAAACACCTCGCTAAAAGATCAGATTTCTATTTTGACCAATGAGATTGAAAAATCTAGGTCACTCGGTGTAGAGTTAGCCACTCTGAAAGAGACTCACTCAGAATTGCTTAAGAGTTTTGAAATTTTAAAAACTGAGAGAGATACTTTTCAAAAGGTCGTCCTTGAGCAAGATAGTAAAATAAATCATTTAAATAAAGGCTCCAAGAATTTGGAAGAGGCTCTACTTCATTGGAGAAAGCCTACTGATAAATCCGGGTTGGGATTTAAAACAGATTTGAGCACAAACCAACCCGAACAACTCACTGCTGGTAAGGGCAAAGTGGTAAATCAGTCCCGTATGGCTGATCAGCATAGGAATCATAAGACCAGATTCATAGGTGAGTCATCACGACAAAAACCTCAACTGGCAAAATCATCTGCTGACAGGACGCCAGCACACCCTAGGACGCAGACTAAGCCGAATAATTCTAAGGCAATGAAGTCCGCGTCAGCTACCAGTGGAATCCGACAGCCAGCACCAACTGTCAAGAGAATCCACACACAACCTCGCCAGTATGCCAATCACCAGCATACTTACAGGGGATCCCAATCTCAGAGAAACTCTGAGAGAAGGATAATGCCTGATAGGAGGAATACCTATCAGAGGCCTGAGCCCAATCACAAGTTTTCTCAAAGGGCTGTGAAGGCTAGCCATGGTGGTCCACACTCTCAGAGACCACGAAGGCAACACAATCAACCAGAAAAATATTTCCGAAACTCTCAGCGGAAGAATACTTCCAAAGGAGTTACACACACAGCCACACCTTCCCAAACCAAACTCACGCATTACTTCAAAAGGAAGGGAAAGGCTACTAATGATATCAGCAAGGGTAAAACCGAGCTGAAAATCACTAAAGTCTGGATTCCGAAAGGAATACTTCAGCGATCTAACCCTGCAGGACCCGCAGATGATCGGGGACCTAAATAAATTCTATCTCTTTTTTTTGCAGGTACAGGATCATGCAACACAGCTTCAGAGATCGAGCGAGTGGATCCTAGATAGTGGATGCTCGGCTCACATGACTGGTGAAGAGTTTTTGTTTTCAGATCTCACCAAGGTCAAAGGACCTCCAGTTATATTTGGTGATAACTCAAAGGGCAGAGTTATTAGCAAGGGCTGCATCGAGAAGGACGATGTCAGAATCATAAATGTATCCCTTGTTACAAATCTCATGCACAACCTCCTGAGTATTAGTCAGCTGTGCGACAATGGATATACAATTATATTTGATAAATCAGAGTGCCAGATCAAGGACAAGAAGACTGGCGAGATCAAGCTGAGAGGTATTCGGAACGGAGGGCTTTATACCGTCGACTGGCAAAGCGGGAGGACAGATTCATGCTTCGTGGCCACCAGTTCTATGGAAACAAACTGGCTGTGGCACAAAAGGTTGAGTCACCTGAATTTCAGAACTATCAACTACCTGGCCAAGCATGATCTTGTGGATGGACTTCCCAAGGGAGCGTTCAAGAAGGAAGGGATTTGCAAAGCATGCCAGCAGGGCAAACAAACAAAGAAGTCCTTCAAGAACCAGGCGCCAGTCTGCCCCAGTACCAGCCGGGTACTCTAGTTGCTACATATGGATCTCTTTGGACCAATAGCACCTCAAACCATTGGAGGAAGACGTTATTCGCTGGTGGTAGTCGATGACTACTCGCGCTATACCTGGGTAAAGCTTCTCAGAACCAAGGATGAAGTGAAGATCATTCTTCCAGATTTGATCATCAAAGCACAGAAACAGAGAGAAACTATGGTAAAGCGGATACGGTCAGACAATGGGACAGAATTCTGCAACAGTCTGCTGATGGATTTCTGCGCGGAAGCCGGCATCAAGCATGAAAGATCTACACCAAGGCAACCGCAGCAAAATGAACTGGCAGAACGTAGGAACAGGACGCTGAAAGAAGCGGTCCGATCCATGCTGGCAGAATCCGGATTAGGACAGAGTTTCTGGGGAGAAGCGTTGGTGACGGCCTGCTACACTCAGAATAGAAGCGGGATCAACGATAGACTCCAGAAAACTCCCTACGAAGTTTATTTTGGTCGTAAGCCTTCTATAGCTCATCTCCGTGCTTTCGGTTCACCATGTTATATCCATAATAATGGTAAGTCAAAGTTAAATACTTTTTCGCCTAAGGCTGATGAGGGTGTCTTCGTCGGATATGGACATCCCTCTCACAAGGGCTATAGAGTATTTAACAAGACCACCAAACTTGTGGAAATAACATGCAATGTTGTTTTTGATGAAGCTACTTTAGTGCGCAGGACATTACGACAACTGGCTGAAGATGTTCCTGAGGTCAATGACGTCATTGATCAGCTGGGCAGGAATTCTTCCAATGCTCAACCAACTGGTTTGACTAGACCTATGACTGGATCATCTTCACAACCAGTTTCCTCGGTTGCCCATCAGCAATCCGGGAGGGTCGGTGATGCAATTGACCTTGCTGAGACCTTACACTCAATCTCCCTGAGTGGAACTAGCAATAATCCAGGGGGAATTCTGACTGGGATCTTTGAGTCAGAAGACAGCGATGAACCAGCTGGAATGGATGCACCAGCTGACGGTGACAACATCTCAGAAGGCTCAGGAAATCAGTCAGATAGTGGAGCTGATGAAGAGACTATTCCGCCTGGTGAAGGTCAACCACCAGTTACAATTACAGCTCCGACTGGTGAAGATCTGGAAGCACCAGTCATCAGGACAGAAGAACCAATCTCACAGCCAACACCAGAAGACTCTCATCTTCCCAAATGGCTGAGAGATCACCCATCCGATGCTATTCTCGGTGATCTGGAAGGTTCTGTCCAGACTCGACACGGCAGTGCGCTTCTGACTTGTTTTATTTCTCAAATGGAACCTACTTCCATAGGAGTTGCGCTAGAATCTGCCGATTGGATCAATGCCATGCAAGAAGAGCTTGCGGAATTCACTCGCAACAATGTTTGGGACTTGGTAGAGAGACCATCACATCAGTTAGTGATTGGCACCAAGTGGGTTTTCAAGAACAAGCGAGATGAGGATGGCATTGTAATCAGAAACAAAGCTCGATTAGTCGCCAAAGGTTACAAGCAGTGTGAAGGCATCGACTTCGACGAGACCTTCGCACCAGTTGCAAGAATGGAGGCGATACGGCTGTTCCTTGCGTATGCAGCGTATCATGGATTCACGGTATTCCAGATGGACGTGAAGAGCGCCTTCTTGAATGGCGAGTTAAAGGAGGAGGTATATGTCGAACAACCTCCAGGCTTTGAAGTAGGCACCAAAGTGTACAAGCTGAGAAAGGCCCTGTATGGATTGAAACAGGCGCCCAGGGCTTGGTACGAAACGCTATCACAATTCCTAATCCGTAATGGATTTCGGAAAGGGAAGATCGATACGACACTCTTCATCATCAAGGATGCTGATGATATGCTAATGGTGCAGATATATGTCGATGATATTATATTCGGGTCAAAGAATATGTCTCTCTGCGAGAAGTTTTCTCAATTGATGCAGAACTCATTTCAGATGAGTATGATGGGCAAATTAACATACTTCCTAGGACTCCAGGTCCAGCAGTCAGCTGATGGGATTTTCATTAATCAGCGGAAGTATGCCAAGGACTTAATTCAGAAATATTGCCCAGAGAAGACTAAGACCCTCAGAATACCGATGAGCACCAGTTGTCAGATCTTTCTTGATGAACAAGGGGAATCAGTTGATCCCACCAGCTACAGAGGTATCATTGGATCACTTCTCTATCTCATAGCCAGCAGACCCGACATTTCATACTCAGTCGGAGTGTGTGCCAGATTTCAAGCCAATCCAAAAAGGTCACACATGGAAGCTGCTAAGAGAATAGTGAAATATCTAAAGGGGACTGAATCCCTTGGTATATGGTATCCCAGGAATGATGAGCTTACACTCATTGGATACTCCGATTCAGATTTTGCTGGATGTCGTATAGATAGAAAAAGTACCAGTGGTACGTGTCAGTTTCTAGGACACAAGCTAATCAGCTGGTTTAGCAAGAAGCAACACTCTGTTCCTACATCTACCACTGAAGCTGAATATGTTGCCGCTGCCAGTTGCTGTGCTCAAATTCTTTGGATCAAGCAACAACTGGAAGACTATGAAGTGGACACTGGTTGTGTATCCATCTATTGCGACAACAACAGCGCTATGTGCATAACGAAGAATCCGGTTCATCACTCTAGGACCAAGCACATAGATATCCGACATCACTTCATACGTGATCATGTCGAGAAGAAGGATATCAGCGTAGAGTACATCAGAACCGAAGATCAACTGGCTGATATTTTCACCAAACCTTTGCCAGAAGCAAGATTCAAGGAGTTGTGCATCAAACTCGGTCTTTTGGAGATTGATGCAAGCCCTAGTGTTGAGGAAGAATAAGTCCCAGCTCTCATTCCGTTCTTGATTTTCTGAAGAATGCTGATTACGACTAAGCCCCAAGTTCTTAGTCGTGATGTTTTCTTTAAGTGGTGTCTCAAGACCACAAGTGGTACCTATCAGTCAAAGTAAAATTGGGTCCCAGCTCCCAATTCCAAGCGATGGTGAGGAAGTGAATTTCTTAAAGAGAAGATTATGCGGAATAAATTGAGTCCAAGCTCTCAATTTTCTCGAATCTTTCAAGTTGTCAGCAGACAACTGGTGAAACTTCAACAACTGGTAAGAAGGCCATACTGACAGGGGGAAGTATGCGACTGGTATGTACTACTGATGACCTGTTGAGTCCCAGCTCTCAACTGACGATCTCTTGAAGACCAAGGGTCGTGCCAGCTGTCGCAGAAATGGCGGGATTGTTCAAATTGGTCTTGCGTGTGCATATCTTCGACTTTAATGCGGCATTTAATGCCACATTTAATGCACACAGTAACTGCGCAGTCAAACGCAGGCACGCGACCAATCAGCGTGTGCCATGTCAGCAACACACAATATCTCTCGTCACCACGACCACGCACGTCGCTACAGGGAATCGGGCCTGCTGATGACCGTTGATTCTTACTTTCTACGAGTTCATCTCGTCCGTCTATTCCTGCATGGCTCAAGTATTTATATCCGACATTCTTCATCGGATAAATCTTTACGATCCCTCAAAATTTTAGAACATTTTAGTCTGTTCATCTTCCCACAACATTCCCTGCACTAATGGCATCTTCTTCCAACCCTGCTACTGATACTCGTTCTTCATCTTCCACTGAGTCCTTAGACTTACCTTTAGCCGAATCTCACATGCCTACCTTCACCGGCATTGTGAAACAAGAAGACATCGATTACTCCTATTCCTTTAATAAACTTGTCCAGTTAAACAAAAAGGCCACCCAACATCTCCTTTCCAACTCACAAATCCGGACTGCCCAAGTCAAGAAGGAGAAAATTCTAAATGATAAGTTAGCCGAGAAACACTTTGGCCAAGAGCTGATGGAGATGATTGACAGGGAGCAGCTCCGACCATATCTGACAGCGGCTCCCAGAGTTTTCCTCCCGCACATGGTTGCCGAGTTCTATGCTCGCGCAGTCATCGCTGATGACAGGAAATCCTTCACCACGTCGGTGTTCGGGAAACTGATCACCGTGGACGCAGAGTACCTGGCCAACCTTTTTGGGCTGAGGAGTTCTGGTGAGGAGGTGGCGACGTATCACAAGGATGATACGGTGGAGTTCAGGCGGAGGTGGGCTGAATGGAAGAAGAAGGAGGTAACTATCTTCAAGACTGGCATGAAGAAGTCGGAGATGCGCGACTATTGGCAGATGGTCTGCGATATTGTCGTGCGCATGCTCCAGTGCGAGGTCGGCTCCTATGCCGAACTGAGCTTAAAGAAGTTCTCCGTCATGTGCGCACTGGTGGATGGCGTTCATGGCAACTGGGCCGAATTCATATTCGGGCGCCTACTGGAGAACGTGGAGAGAAATAGTTCAGTGAAGGCGGAAGGGAAGTTCCTTCACGCCGTGTCATTTGGGCTGCGGGTCAGCCACATCCTCGAAGTGGAGATGGGGGATATGATCGACCGAGGGGAGCAGATGGTTGGATCCGACTTCATCCCGGTCACAAGGGTCAAGCTTGCTGACCCGGATTACAAAAAGCCCCGACGACTGAAGGGCAAGAAGGCCGTCGATCCAGCTGAATCTGTGTCTGAGGAGGAGCCAGAACAGATATGGGAGGCAGCGCCAGCAGTTGCTCTCCCACTGACAGCTGAGGCCAAGACCGAACTGAAGAGGAAATTTGAGGTTGAATCTTTATTTACCTCAATGGAGCAGGCAGAGGCTGAGGAAACCAGTCAATTTCCATCTGCTGAGCCATCAGCACAGATGCCAGTCACCAGGTCTTCTCCAAAGAAGAAAGCCAAGGTTCACCAGCCCCAGCTGCCCCAGCCAGCTACTATCTACGATCCAGCATCAAAGAAGATATCTATACCAGTCAAGAAGTCCATCCTTGGACTGACTGAGGAGGAGACGATAGATAAAATGACCAGGAAATGGAAAAGGGTCAAAACAAAAGCTCAAAAGCTGGTTGAGCAAGCTAAGAGGGACCACAATGCTTCTATTGTGAGGAAGAAGCAAGCAAAGGCAAGGCTGCAAGCCTTAGCCGACCAGCGGAGAAGGGAGGCACAACTGGCAGCCCGCGATGAAGCCTTTGCTCGGATAAAGGCTGAGCATGATTCTCGACGTCAGGCGCAACTGGCGGAGCAAGTGCATCAGGTGGCCAAGGGCAAATGGGCAGTTGCCCAAACTTCAAGTGACATGCCACCAGCACCAGCTCCAGGCCAAATTCTTTCTGACGAAACTTTCTCGCGCCTGATGGTCATGGGAGCTGAGGAGGACGTACTATCTCTAGTAGATATGTACCAGCCTGAGGAGGATGTGCCTCAAGTCCCTCCACCCGCGCAAGGGGGTGGTGGAGGTGAATCTGAAGACCCACTGGCCGCGCAAGGGGGTGCCAGTGGAGGAGTTGTTGAGCGGGCGACCACCCCGGAAAAACTGGCGAGTTTCTCTGATATGAGCTCTGACTCAGAGGTTGAGCCGGAGCCCAAATTGCATGTGGAGGAGGCAGCTGATATGGAGACTGCTGGTGGCATCGCTGATGATAAATCCTCTCCAGTCATCATCATCCCCGACGATGAATTGCCACCAGTAGTGCAGCACTCCAAGGTACAAAGGATGGAGCCCAGGGATCTATTCCCTAATTTTGAAGATGAGGCTCGTCATCCTGCCAGTCGTCCGCAAATCGCAGAAACATCTACTTCTGGACGACCAGCAGCATCCTCACCAGCACCAGCACAACGTGTGAAACCAGAGAGGAGGTCTTACATGTTAGGTATCCATTTTCATTCTCTAATCGATGAGGATACCTATCGTGCTAGGGTGACAGGGATTCACAGGTGGGAGCACCGTGGGGATCTGGCGTTCCATAATTCACGAGTGCCTGAACCATCAGCATTCTTTACCATCCCCACCAGCGGTCTCCCCCACCAGTCGATCTATGCCTCGAGGATCCTTGACTGGTGCCTGCCCTTACACCCGGTGGAGTATTTCAATTTCTCCCTCTATGATTATGTTGAGAACATCACAGCCGAGGTGGAGAGGGCTGTTGATGAAGAGTTGGTCACCAGGTATGGGGACCTGAGTGATATTTTTGATGAAGAACTCTTTCTGGAGTTCCGGCGCTGGAGGATCTTTGACTGGTGCCAACGCCAGTTAAATGTGGAGAAGAACGCGGTCCTGTATGCCAGGCTTGGGCTTGGATACTGGCGATCAGAGGAGGCATGGGCCAACGCATTCATGGGCACTGAAGCTGACGGCCACCATCAGTTGTCAATTAGGCGAATCAAGCGCCGACTGAGGAAGATTGCTCTTTACCGACAACTGACTGGGACTTCAGGCCTTCCTCCGTCTAAAATGGTCAAGTTACCATTTCTCCAGTTCCAAAGCACCAGCCGCGGGTACCAGCTGATCTATGCTTTCAGACGCATAAAGGTACTCGTATCTCTCCCCCGGATCCCTCCCTATTTTGCTGTTCTTTTTGATTTGGCTGCCAGCGCTCTGCTGGTAGACCACATTGTGGAGGAGGATCCCTCCAGAGGTTGGTGGCTGACCACTGCCGTCCCCACTGTTCCAATGGTCGTGGGCGATCTTGCCCCATATCATATGGACTGGCAGCTGGTGGTTTTCACAGCCCCACCTGTTTTTGTACAAGGCCCGCCAGCACCAGCCGAGGTGCTTGCGGAGGAGCCAGCATCAGCTGAGGTGCCCGCGGAGGAGTTCGCTCCAGTGGAGGTACAAGCTGATTCTGAACCAGCAATGGCTACGACCGCACCTGATGTGCCTTCCACTTCCATGGAAGTATCAGCGGAGCCACTCTCTGAAATTCATCCTCCTGCGCATCTTCTTGCCTACATTGACGCCAGGATGGATCAACGTCTCGCCACCTTCCGAACTGAAGTAGCGCAACAATTGGAATCAGTCACCACAGGTGTTTCCACCTTTTTGGCGCGGATCCAAGAGGGGGAAAGGGCGCGAGCACTGGCTGAAGAGGAGAGAGCCAGAATTGCTAAGGAGGAGAGACGCCTTGCAGCTGAAGAGAGGAGAATTGCTGCTGAAGAGAGGCTGAAGAGAGAACAAGAAATGGCCGCACTTACTGAGATCCTGAGGTCTATCACCAGTGCTCGGACTCAGTCACCATGATCATCTTCCATGCCATAGACTAGTCAATTATCATTCAATGTACATGTAATTGCTAAATCTTTAATGGAATGTTAACTGACAAGTTGATGACAATCTCTTATTGTCCAACATTTGTCAAAGCTTTTATTTACCAGCTGAATTTACACATCCAGTGTAATCAGCACCAGCACTCGTCTTGCATGTTTTAAATTTATTTACATGCTTATCCTTTGCTCAGATCTTAATTTCCATATTTTTTAAACGAGCATTATCTCTCCTAGTTTGAGGGGGAAGATTTTTAGTTAGAGCTGATGTTGAGGAAGTAATTTCGTGGGTTTAGATCTGATAAGTTTGCTTTGTAAAACCCTGAAATTATCTGTAACTTTCCTCATCAGCTGAGTGCTCGCTGGTTAGGCTTTGATCGCACCAAAAAGGGGGAAATTGTTGGGAAATCTGTCTAAGGTTTCCTCCCTCAGTAGCTTATTTGTA
>JAPKLW010000283.1:72869-89697 GCA_026898455.1 Plectranthus barbatus | reverse complement strand
ATAATATACCAATCATAATGCTTTCAGTATATAAATCCATCAATCTCCCACTTATACTCAAAGCATTATACAGGTGCTTTCCAGAGTATAACGCGTCTAAACTAGTCTAGCTATTACATCAAACATTCTACGTGGATAGCTTTGCCCTCAGCCCAAGGATACGTACATGCATCTCGTAGACCTTCTGAGGCAGAGCCTTTGTGAATAGATCCGCTAGATTATTTCTTGTATCAATCTTCTCTACTAGCACATCACCACTTGCTACGATTTCTCGTATAATATGGTACTTCCTTTCAATGTGTTTTGTTGCTCTGTGAGTTCGTGGTTCCTTTGAATTAGCCATAGCTCCCGAATTATCACAGTATATCGTGATTAACTTGGGCAGCTTAGGAATCACGTCCAACTCCAGAAGAAAGTTTCGAAACCATACCGCTTCTTTCGAAGCTTCAGAAGCTGCCACATATTCTGCTTCCATGGTGGAGTCCGCAATGCACTTCTGCTTTGCACTCCTCCATGATATGGCCCCACCTCCCAATGTAAACACATAGCCAGAGGTGGACTTCTTTTCGTCCCGGTCTGCCTGGAAATCCGAAACAGTATAACCCACGAGGCACAACTCCTCACAGTGATAGACGAGACAATAGTCTCTAGTCCTTTTCAAGTATTTGAGTATGTGCTTTACCGCGGTCCAATGCGCCTGTCCAGGGTTAGACTAGTATCTCGCTACCATGCCTCCAGCAAAGCAGATATCTGGCCTTGTACATAGCATTGCATACATGAGGCTCCCCACGGCCGATGCATACGGCACGTTCCTCATTTCATCTTTCTCCCTTTGTATCACCGGACACTGATCCTTGGAAAGATATATGCCATGTCTGAAGGGTAACAGACCTTTCTTGGCAGTTTGCATGCTGAAACGGGCAATCACAGTATCCACATATGATCCTTGAGACAAGGTCAGCATCCTCTTATTGCGCTCCCGCAATACTTTTACCCCTAGGATGTATCCTGCCTCCCCAAGGTCCTTCATATGAAACTGCTCGGATAACCACCCCTTTATGCCCGACAATACTTCCACATTGTCGCCAAATAGGAGAATATCATCTACATAAAGTGCAAGGAACACCACGCTTTCGCTGACACATAGACGGTACACTCAAATCTTGTTTGAGCATTGTGAAAATCCATAGGATTTAATCACTTCATCAAAACGCAGATTCCATGACCGTGAAGCTTGTTTAAGTCCATACAGCGACTTCCTTAGCTTCCAGACCAAATGTTCTTCGCCCTTCTGCACATAACCTTCTGGTTGTTGCATATAGATGTCCCTACCTTTTTCAAGGTACCCGTTTAGAAACGCGGTTTTGACATCCATCTGCCAGATTTCTAGGTCCTTATGTGCTGCTATGGCTAGGAGTATACGAATGGACTTAAGCATGGCTACCGGTGAGAAGGTCTCGTCATAGTCTACACCTTCTTTCTGACTATAACCCTTCGCCACCAGCATTGCTTTGAAAGCTGTAATTTCACCATTCGCTCATTTCTTTCTTTTGTATACCCATTTGCACCCTATGGCTTGACAGCCATCTGGCAAATCAGTTTTCTGGTATACATCCATAGCCGTAATGGATTCTATTTCAGAATACATGGCGATCAGCCATTTGTCTGCATCCTTATCAGATACCGCCTCGTCATATGTCCAGGGATCGGTATCATCCAGTCCATTTTCCGGGATTAAGTCAGAAGACTCTTCCACGAACATGTACCTTTCGGGTTGGTGGACAACCCTCCCACTGCGACGAGGCATCTGAACCGTGTCAGTAGTTGGCACAGTACGCGTTGGTCCCATACCTTGCATTAGTGGCATTGTTGGTATAGCCTCACCTGTTGTAGGTGGATTTACCATTACACTCGTCTTTCCTGATGGAATTGCTTCTTTGTCCTCAAGCTCGTGGAGGACAATTTCACTCTTGGATCTGTGGTTTCTTACATATTCGTCCTCCAAGAATCTCGCGTTGGTACTGACAACGACTTTCTGATTCTCAGGACAATAGAAGTAACCGCCTTTCGTTTGCCTGGGATATCCTCCAAACAGCATCAGCTTACACCTACTTTCGAACTTATCAGGTTCCTTTGTCAGCACATATGCTGGACAACCCCAAACCCTCACTTTGTTCAAACTTGTCTTTCTCCCATACCAGAGTTCTAGAGGTGTTTTAGGAACTGATTTAGAAGGTACCAGGTTAAGCAAATAGGCCGCTGTCTCCAAGGCATATCCCCAAAATGAAATCGGCAAGCTTGCATAACTCATCATCGACCTGACCATTTCTAAAAGAGTTCTATTTCTTCTTTCCTCTACACCATTTTGTTGAGGGGTTCCTGGTGCAGTCCACTGGGATGTAATCCCGTTATTTGACAAGTACTGCAAGAACTCATTACTGAGGTATTCTCCACCACGATCTGATCGTAGTGTCTTGATACTCTTACCTAGCTTCTTTTCTACCTCAGTCCTAAACTCTTTGAATTTCTCAAAGCATTCAGACTTATGGCGAAGCAAATAGACATATCCGAATCTCGAGTAATCGTTAATAAATGTGGCGAAGTACTCATAACCTCCACGAGCTTGCGTGGACATTGGTCCACATAAGTCAGAGTGGATCAATTCCAACACATCCTCTGCTCGAGACTGACTTGCCTTAAAAGGCCTGATCGTCATCTTTCCTTCTATACAAGACTCACAGATTTGATGCGGTACCACTTGGAAAGAATCCAAGAGCCCATCGCATGCTAATCTTTTAATCCTCTTTAGATTGATGTGACCTAGTCTCAAGTGCCAGAGATATGTTTGATCCTCATCGGAAGAAAACTTTCTCTTTAAATGATTATTATTATTAGATGAGTTTGCAACATTCACGGAAGATTTATGCATACAATCAATGATATAGAGAGAGTCAATCAGTTTGTCATGACAGATAACACCGTTATTACCAATGATAGAAACTCCACTATCAAAAATAACTGAATATCCATCACAAAATAACTTGGAAACTGAAATTAAGTTCCACCGAAAAACCGGCACATATAAAACATCTCTCAAAATCAAAACATTATTTTCAAAGCATAAAGTAAAATCTCCAATGGCTACTGCTGAGACTCGCTCTCCGCTGCCCATTGAGATGGTAATCTCGTCATGCTTCAGCTGACTTGTCGGCCTGAACCCCTGCAAAGTATAACAAACATGGTCAGTAGCTCCAGTATCCACTACCCAAGAATGGGTAGAAACCGATGCTAAACATGTTTCCGTTATAAATGCACATGACGTACCTTGTCTACTCGTGCCGAGCACTAGACAATCTACTTCACTTCGCTTGCGTTTGCATGGCCTGATGACATCTTCTGCTAAATCAGCTTCATCTAACCTTTTAAGCATTTCCTTTGCTTCAGCAACTGTTTTGTCAAAAGCTGACAAAGTTGGAGCAAATTCCAATGCCCTAAGGTCAGATTCCTCTCGCATCAGGGCTAAGAGCAACTCAAGAAGAGTAAACTCGCGCCTAGTATCGAGGGACTTGATGAAATCATCATAAGAATCAGAGAGAGAGTGCAGGACAATGTTTATTTCTGCCTGCATGCTGACTTGTCCACCTCTCTTTCTGTACTTTCTCATAATTCTCATCATACTGATAAAGTGCAGAAGCAACAAACTCCCATCAGTCATTCTCTTGCAGATCAGGTCCTCTACAAGATTATAATTGACAGTTCGTCCTACCTTCCCATAAACCTTCACAAGGTCCCTCCATATCTCAACAGCAGATCCGAACTTCTTGTACTTGAGCTTTAATTCTCTAGACAGACTCTTCATGATGAGTTTGCGGGCAAACTCATCAAAAGCTACCCATCTGTCATAGAACACTCGCTCATAACCAGTACAGTTCCAATACTTAGGAGTTAGAGGGTCCATGTAAAGTATATGGGCATGTTTTGCAGTGCAGAGTATTTCCATGAAGCATAACTTCCACTCAGGAAAATTCGGACCAGATAAAGGGTTTGTTATTAAGAGGTTGACAACGTGAGCAATAGACATGTCTGAAAACAATAAATTAAAAAACAGAAATTAAAACATAGTCACAAACTATTGAAACAATTAACTATTGAAACCTTATGATAAAGCAATATTAATGTTTCCTCCAATTTGCCTAAGTATTACTATTGCAAGCCACACATGTGGACGTTTACAACAAAACACTTAACCAGACTGCATCTTTCAATTCCAGTCCTTTAATTCCAATCCATGCCCGGGTTCCTTAGACAAATGGAATTAATAATTGGAGATTAACTTAAGACCATATTATCCTACTGAGCAGGGACATCACAAATGAGTTATACTCTGGATAACATATAAGCTAGCTTACCACCAAAGCCAACCCTCCCATATAAGGATCTATTATAACACACCCGATCCCTATAATAAGGTTGTCTCATTTAATTCAATCCCTAGAGAACTTATGAAAATTCAATACGCAAGCTACACATGTAGACGTTTACGCATGAACTCCCACTTCTCACATGAAATAAATGTTTGTTTTAAAAAATCCTATCTATTAGAACTTATGAATAATAAATTAAGTAAGCTACACATGTAGACTTTTACCTAATAAATTATCCACTTCCAATAAAGGATCGCTTTGTGAAGGTCGTAATAAATTATGAGCTTAGTAATTTTTAGTTCATAAGGTTCAATTGCACAGATTATTTTATGTAGCCATAATTATAACATTGCTAAAATTCTATCATGCATGGCATGAACCCCGAATTTATAGTTATAATTAATTACACAAAATAAATCACATAGCATGCTTTAAAGATGTAAATAAAAACAGTAAACGTGCTCCTATTATCTACAACATGCTTGTATGCTGCGCAATTAAATTAAACACGTATATCATGCGAAGACAAATAATAAAGCAAATAAAAAAATGTCCTCGTTGCCCCATGATACAAAAAAAAATTAATTCCAACTATTACAAGTTGGAATTAATAATACAGATCTTCGACTGGGCTCCCACTACTTGGACTGAGATCTGGATTTATTTTCCGAATTTGGGCCTCCAAGATTTGATTTATCGGAAAATTGGACAACTTGGCCAGTTAACCAAATCGCGGACTTAGGCACACATTGCAAGCCCAATAGTCTATGAGAACTTAGCCCGACGAGCCACCACCGGCGAACCACTGCCGCCGGCGACTCGCCGCCGCCGTGAGGGCTCTCGGAGTCGCGCAACAGCCATGCACGTACGTGCATGGTTGTAGCCCGCGATCCGCCTCCTCCGGCCGTTGCCCGTTTCGCATGCCGCCGCCCCGTCTTGCCCCGACCGTCGCTCGAACTGCCGTTCACTCTTCCTCACCATCATCGGCCTCCGTGACTCATCGGAATCGCGCAAGATCAAAATCAAAAGCTCGCGCGAACCACGCAAAAACCTAGGGTTTTCACGTGTCCGGCCCGTGCACCCTAGCCCCGTCGCCGATCCAGCCCGCGCCCGCCGCCGGCGAGCGCGTGAAGGGTCGCGAAAGGTCGCGCGCGCGAGCCCTAGGGCTTGCCGCGTCACGCGCACCCATGGCGCTCCCAGCCTTCGCGCCGCCGTCCCGGCCGGCCGCCTGCCGTGCCTCCTCGCACCGTCGGCCATGCCTGGGGCCGCCGCACCCGGCCCTGCCGGCTGTGACCGCGCGGCACCTGGCCTGCGTGCGCGCGCGCCGCGCACGCTGAAACCCTAGGGTGCGGCTGTGCCGCCGCCATGCCCCGCCGCGCCCCGGCCTGCTGTGCCCCGCCGAGCGTGACCGCCGTGCACGGCCATGTTGCCGTGCCGGCGCTGTCATGCATCTTCGTGCGGCCCTTCGTTCTTCGTGTTTTTCGTTCTTCGTGTTCTTTGCATTCTTCATTTTCTATTTTACAGATTTAATTTTTTTAAATAAAAGATTACATTGAATTATACTAATTACAATCTAAAAAAAATCTAAATCTAACCGCGGATTTATCTCGTGGGTGAAAAACGAATCCTTATAAAAGGGCGGATTAACCCGAGAACCACGAGGACGAAAAACATACAATCAATCCAAAACCATACATTGCATGCAATCAATAATAATAATAATAATCTTTCATAATCATAGGCAATATTATTTTTTCCGATAGAGCCAATTAATTCAACCTGGCTCTGATACCAATTGAAGGGATTCGTGAACTGAATCACGAAGTCCGTTTGCCAAGGATCGTTAATTGGAATATCAAAAATAAATTGCTATGCCTATGAACAATCCTAGCATGCTCCTATATTATTATGCATAATAAGGTTTATGCGGAATACCTGGATTGATGAACTCTGAAGAACGCGTGCGCGGAGATGCCCTTTGATCTTTCCATGCACAAAGATTTGATTTCCTAACATATTGAGGAAATAAATCTATGAAAATAAAATAGTTATTTTCGAAAAACAAGGAGAGAGAGAAGAAGAAAAATCCTCCTGATTCGATCTTCTGATCTGTATCCCGACTCGATCTGAAAATCTGGTGAAGATTCTCTATCAGATCCCTTGCCCGGTTGAGAAGCAGAATTTCCTCCTCGTTCTCAGATCTTAGTCGATCACCACAGCTCCCAAAACTGGTTTGCTGTGTGCAACTTATGATCTTGTGGTGTGTAGAGATCTGAGGAACTGAGGCCTATTTATAGGAAAATATTGGACTCCTATTGGGCTTGAGTTTCATGGGCCAGACCAGGGACCAAAATGCAAATAGCAAATAAGGCCTATCAATTAATTAATTCTCATATTTAACCCAGAATATAATTAATTAATTAATATTGATTCATTCCACCAGAGAATCAATACTGTCCTACCTATTTGCTACCACGTTTTGAGGTACGGATTGCATGGGCTCGGTATATCCCCACATTTAAGGTTACAGACATTCATTAATTAATTTAAGCTCTGACAAGCTATTTAATTAATTAACATCTTATATTCATGAATCAATCCACTCAAACCTTTTCACTTATGCTTGAACTTAATCAGCTTGCAGGACTTAGCATAACGAACCTTTTGAGCTGTTCAGGGAATGTCACCATCCTATACTGGATGTGGTTACCTAGTTCCAGTACCAGACAGTTATACACAAACTGCTATTACCCAAGATACAGATATACAAGCTGAACTAGAGCCTTTCACTGCAACTCAAAGTAATACACAATCTGCATATACTTATGTACCTTCATTTAGGCTTAGGATCTCGTCAAGCCATAAAGATCTAGATTCTTTCAATGTCAGATAAAAGAATCGATCTCGACTTAGGTCCTTATCAATGTGTGCCCCACACCAGCATACCAAGCCATCCAAGATAAGATGCTTATTACTGCGTATGCTGCAGCCTACACCGACAGTTTATCCTGGAACTGTCTCAGCTGTGATAACTATTTATATCTCTCTAGGTCAAATGATCTATACGATCTTCCGTGATCTTCTACACACCGTATGATCTCCCTATCGACGAGATAAGAGGATAATTGCGTTTGCGACACATGTTTATTAATTCAGACAGGAGATGAACATACAACATTTATGATTCCTAGTATATTAACCAATCGACCTTGTACATAATATACAATCATAATTCTTTCAGTATATAAATCTATCAGATATACGAGCACGTTACTCATGCTCTCCACCATGGCAAGTCAAAGCAACAGTCAACCCATGCATACCCCTGAACCTTCGTTAGGGTTTAAACTCAATCAAGATCGAGATCTTGTATTCTCTGATGTCAAACAGTAGAATACATCTCAATGTAGTCCAACCAATACGCAGCATATCAAGTAATCAAGAAAAATTACTTCTTTCTGACTATGCTGCAGCCTACACCGACGGACTTATCCTCATACACTGTCTTGACTGTGATAATATTTATATCTCAGTAGGTCAAGTGATCATACTGTCTTCTGCGATCTAAAACATGCAGTATGATCGTCCCTATCGGTGAGATAAGAGGATATTATTGTTACTCGCATGTAAGTTTATTTAACAGATATGAAATAACTTTGAATGTATATTCATCGTAATAAATGCTTTCTGTATACAAAACCCAACATCACCAGTGTGGACTTGCAAGTATGGTGGCATCAGCATAGATTCTTACACCCATTCCCGGTGCAAACAGACAAGAAGAATATTCCGAGGAACGTACTGTCAAGTACAGACTTTAAGGATTGAAGATTCTTTAAAGTATATAAGCCTAAGACTTCACTCTTGATACCTCGGACTAACCAGTCCAAGATTCCTCAGACTAAAAGACTGTCGTTCTGACAAAAAGATGAATAGTCGATGTCCCTGTCAGAAAAAGCAGAGCAGGTGCAAGATCTCTGGAAAAAACAACACCTACCCGTCGATCACAACAGTTAACAGAGACTTCCAATTGGACAGGGTCCAATATGTCTCTAACAAATAAATGAATTCAAATCTAAAGATCCCCACCTATAAATAGTTGAAGATCTTCAAAAATCCATACTGACCGAACTCAATATCAACGAACAAGTTGAAATGTTATTAAAATTTCTACTCAATGTTCGAGGTTGTTAAAAGCTTTTTCGTGTGTCACTCTAGTGAACATGAGACTCAGAACTTCCAAGTTCTTGAGTTAATTCTTTAGTAATCTTTCTCTCCAAGAAAGATTACAACAGTCAAGTACATCTAGTACTTTGACTCTTATGGGCAATCTGCCACAAGCTGATAATTTTGGGGAAACTATAAACACCTCATCCCGACGACGAGGAGGTTGTGTGGTGTGCCCACACTCCGAGAAGCTACGAAGAGAAGGACGAACAAGGATAAGGTGAGTGAGCTTGTGAATTGGTGGACGAGGTACTGACAGACAAGCAATAGATCAATGGAGCACTTGTAAAATCCTAATCTTAGTGAATTTCTAGACTACAATTTTGAAGATGGACGTAGGATCTTTAGAGTCCAAACCACTATAAATCTTTTGTCAATTTATTGCTTTATGTTTTTATGAGGTTACACACATTTGAAACTCAACACTCAAGTGTTGAAGTATAATTTGAGACTAACGTAAAGCATACTTGGACTTAAGTACCAGAACTAAGATTTGATAAACCAAACTGACATGTCACCATCAGTTTGGATAAGTGCAAGCTTATTAAATCAATCATTTCCGCTGTACAATTTAAAAAACTATGAAAAACCGAGACCAACAAGTCCTAAACATAAGGGTTATCATTGTTATGATCCTTCCTCTCATCGCTCGTGTATCTCTCGTGATGTGACATTCATTGAGGATCATTCTTTCTTTTATAACCCCTCCACTAAACCTCATATTCTCCCATAGAGTCTACATATTTTCTTTGTCTACCTCTTATTACCTCCACTAATGATGTCATTTCTTCACCTTCTTTTGTTACTCTTCTTCCTGATCTTACCTTTTCCATCACACCAAACACTAGTTAACCACCCATCACTCATGTCTACAAACACCGTTTTAGAAATCTCATAGTAATTCCTCTTACCCATACCTCAACACTCAACCTTGATAGTCATGCTAGTTTTGATAAGTCACAAGTTGGACAAAGATATAATCTTCGAGATCGGGCTACTATTGCCCCTCCTTGAAAAATTGGACTTCTCATGCGTGATTGCTATTATTTAAGAGCTATCCATGTATAAAGAAGCTATTCGGCATCTCGAGTGACAACTTGTTATGTCTGAGAAGTTGGTTGTTTGAATCATACAAACACTTGGGATGTTGTCCCCTTACCATCACATGCCACACACATTACTTGTAAGTGGTGTTCAAAATTAAGACTAGGTTAGATGGTTATATTTGTAGGATTCGAGTTTGCAATAGACAACATGAGTTGTCACTTTAATTTACTTTGCCAAGGATCTTTCTTAGGGTATCAAAAATAAATTTAGATTAAATAAATCAGGCAAACCTAAGTATGCTCCTATAAAATTAATTTCAGAGGATGGATTTACGGAATACCTGAACTCCAGCTTCTGATCTCTCGATCTAAATGAAAATGGCGACAATGGAGTAGATCTGGATGTGGGATCCAATCAACGTTGTCGTGTTCCGACAGATCGGATCTTCTGATTTGTTCCCTTGCTCCTCGGAAATCTAGTGAGGATACGCTTTTGAGTTGAATAAAAAATTGGAGAAGTTGATCAATTCTTCTTATTGATTAGTCGTCGCCCCTCTATCGCTTTTCTCTTAATTTTGTACTGTCGTACAGAATATTGTGTTGTGTTGTTGATCTGATAGAGAGAAGGGGTTTATATAGTACTCCCTCCGTCCCGCAGGAGTAGTCTCATTTCCCATTTTTATTTGTCACATAAAATAGTCTCATTTTCCTAAAATGGCAAACTTTTTCATACTCGCTAATAAAATATTAATTCCACTACACTCAAAACTCTTAATTCTCGTGCCGAAAAGAAATAGGACTACTCTAATGGGACGGAGGGAGTATTAGGGTTTCCACCCTAATAGTAATGGGCTCTAAGCAGTTTGTGGATCAGACCAGGGATCAAATGCATATAATAAAGTGAACCCTTCTTATTAATTAATTATCAATGTCCAACCCAGAACATAATTAATTAATAAAACATTAATTTGCTTTTACCAAGGAAATCAATGTTGACTGACCACTTTATTACTACGTTATTTGGAACGGGTTGCATTAAACTTGAATGTTCCACATATTTAAGGTTCCAAACATTATTAATTAATTTAGCTTATAACAATCAATCATATTTAATTAATCTCTTATTTCCTGCGTAGTACCACTCACTCCTTTTCGCTTATACAGGGTTTAACATAATGAACCTTGTGAGCTCCTTAGGGAATGTCCCCATCCTAAAACAGATATCTTTACCTACATGTCCAGCCTAAGCAGGCCACACACAAACTGCCACACCCAAGATGCAGGTATAAGAGTACATGTAAAACTCGCCACCATAACAAGTCAAAGTGTAGTCAACTTGTGTATGCTCCTTAACCTTCCATTAAGTTTAGGATCGTAACAAGTGTGTTGCGATCTGGCTCATTCATATGTCAATGAGAATGACATATCTCAATGTTGATCCCATCAATACATAAAGATGTACCGACACATCAAGTAGTTAGGATAAGCTCACTTATGAACTGATGTGTCGTAGCCTAAACCAACAACCTATCCAGGAACTGTCTCAACCGTGATAGTGTTTATATATTTCTAGGTCAAATGATTCATATGATCCTCCGTGATCTCCTATACACGATATGATCATCCTTATAGGCGAGATAGTAGGACATTATAGTTCGTATCGTATGTTTGTTATATCAGATAAAGACTATGTTGGTGTAACACATTTATGAAGACCAATGTATCAAACAGATACACTTAATCATAAATAATTTTAGTATACAATATCTATAATATTGAGAGATACAAAGCTCGTCTTGTTGCTGGAGGTTTTCAGCAGACTCTAGGACAAGATTATGATGAGATTTTTGCTCTAATTGCTCACACGACTACTTGTCTGTACTCTGATTGTTGTGGTTGCTACTCGTTCTTGGATTATTTCACAAATAGATGTTAAGAATGATTTTCTTTGAGGTGATTTAAATGAGGAAGTCTATATGCAACCACCTCCAGGTATTGAGGCCCTCTCTCTAAACATGTTTGTCGCCTTCGACGTGAATTGTATGGTCTCAAATAGGCCCCCGGGCTTAGTTTGAGCTTTTTATCTCTGTGATGCTGGCTACTGCTTTTTCACCTAGTGACTATGATAATGCCCTATTTATTCATCTTTCTCCATGTGGTCGAACCTTACTTCTTTTATATGTTGATTACTGGAGATAATGAGAAACATATTTCTCATGTAAGAAACAACTTGATCAAGAATCTTATATATTTGATTTGGGACTTCTGAGCTATTTTTTAGGCATTGAGGTGATGCATTATTCACAAGGTCTTTACTTGTGTCAATCCAAATACATCCAAGATCTTATTGCTCGTTTTATGATCACTACTCGGTTGGTTGCGATATCTATAGAGCTTCACTTACAGCTTCATCCTACTGAACGTATACCTCTCGCGGATCCTTCCTAATAATGATATATTATTGGCAGTCTTGTTTATCTCACTATCACCAGGCCTAACATTGCTCATGCCATTCATATATTGAGTCAATTTGTAAATGCTCCTACATCCGTTCATATTTGACATCTGATTCATGTGCTGAGATACTTACATGGTACATCATTTCAGGCTTTATTGTATGCTAGAGATAGTCCGCTTCAACTCCATACTTAATCGGATTTCACTTGGACGTGTGATCCTAATGATCATCGTTCTATCAAAGGCTGTTATATATATATATTTTTTTTGGTTCTTCTCATCTTACATGGAGATCCAAGAAGCAAGATTAATAATTGAGAAATATTAATTATATCACAAAATTTAAATTAATTACCAAAATCATTTAATTCATAAAATATTACTATTTAGCAGAATTGTCAATTTATGACCCAAAAGATAGTTTAATTATTTTTTTGAAAAATAACTTTTTTTTGTTAGGTTGAATTTTATAGTATATAGTCGCATTAAGCAGGATTTTAGATCTTGATCCTAAAAATGTACACCATAAAAGTATTATATAAATAATGAAATATGATGTAAAAAAATATGTGAATACATAAAATACAAACTAATATATATTTCATATAAGAATCTTTAGTCCACTATTTTTATAAGAAATGTAATTTTGCATTTTATAAATGAATTTTATGAGGAAAATAAAAAAATAATTATATTTATCAAATTCTATAAATATATAGATCTTAATATTATAGTTGTATTAATGTATTAGTGAAGAAAAGTTACATACAACTTCAAATAATAATAATAAAATGTATAAAATTATATATAATCTAATTAATTATAAAATAAAATATCATTTATTGAAAGTTGATTGCGCAATGCCTGGATGGAAATCTAGTCCAAATAACTTCCTCGGACCCTATGAGATCCTAGGGAACATCCATCAACTAAGTCAGCCCGTTGAATTCCACTATCTCTATGACAACATGCACAATCATATCAATCTACCGTCAGTGCTATAGCAAGACATGTCGAGCCAACCTTTTTTGCCAAATGTACTTCACCTATGATGAGAATAGTCGAGTGACGACAACCACGCAAGGCATAGAAGGTTGAGGCATACAAAGGCCCCTCTTCCTTCAGAGGAAGGGGGAAGAGGTATCTTTCTGGAGAAAAAGTAGCCAACGAAAAGTGGAGGGGAGAAAAAGCTAGATCATCCCGTGCAGGCGAAGAAAGTCACGTTATTATGCTCTCTCGTCTCTGCATTTTCAACGACATATTCCTCTTCTCACAACAAAACCAATCAAAAATCAACTCTACCAATCTTCTCCAACAATATTATTTATGGAAGCAAACACTAAGTATCATACACAACAGCTTAGAAGAATAAAGCTATTTGGTCAGAATATGGTTGGCCAGATAAGGGTGATGAAGTAATTTTCTGAATGTACTTTATTGTACTCCCTCCGTCCCGCTTAAATAGATCATTTTCATTTTGATACATTAATTTTGGAGCTAGTATTTAGTAGCTAATTGTAGTTAATAATAAAATTGGCAATCGTAATTAACTTGTTTAAGTCTTAAATAAGTTAATTACAATTGTCAAATTTATTATTAACCACAATTAGCTACAAGAATTATAATACCCTAGTAAAGTATTAGTTATTTTAGTGCTCTATATTACGACTCCCCTCTTAATTTGTGATTAAGATGTATACCCCTCACAAATTGAAATTTTATTTAATATTCTGATGTATAAGATATATTTAATCAAATGTGTTAAAATGAAAATATACAAGATTACATGACAATGTTAAACATTTTTTTTGAATAGGTCTACATTAATCTTAACTCACTCACTCATCCAGATGTCCTCCTGAGAGCTCGAACCTGTGACCTCTCAGTCACAGGCAAGGTGCTTTAACCACTACACCCCGAGCGAAGGAACAATGTTAAACATTTTTACTATCCTACTAGCGATTAATTTATCGAATTTTCTAAAAATAAGAATGTTATAATTTTTTTACTTAGGAATAAATTAAATTATGATATCCTTTTAGGAGATCATGTAATTAAGTATATTATTTCGGTTTTTTACCATAGCAATATCAAATTTTGTATTTGTATTTAGAGAAAGCCTAACGTACTAAAAGTAATAGATTAAATTATATCATCAACCAATTATTTATTTTACACATTAAAATATTATATTAATATATCAAATTAGTGGTTAAGTAGTGTGAATACCTTCAATAAACTATAAATCTTAATAAAATTTTTTTATTCAAAGTAGAATATTAATTATGAAATAGTACATTATATATTATAAAATAATTAATTAATTCCTCATAGTGACCAAATTCGACCTATAATATAACATTGTAGTACATAATAATATTATGAAAAAAGTTATTGCATATCATCAAATAATAACTTTTACATTTGAGTTATAGAGTATCATAATATGATATAAAATGACATACATTATGATATATATATTGGGTGTGGATTAGGTGAAAATGAGATTTATGATGAGAAATGCGAATAAAACCCGTATATGTAGTTTAGTGCAATTTCATATTCATTTTCTTAAGATGAATAAAATTATGCATAAAATGCATATACAGTAGGGTATAATGCATAAATGCATAGTTTTCTATATAATGCATATATGATAGTTGTATAATACATATAATATCAGTTAAAATGAAAGACAAAATCTAATTATACTATAATGCATATAAATTACACTAAAATAACATGAGATTTATTAACTCTTGAGTGTTGGATAAAAATTTAAAAAGGTTGAGATTTATTCATATTTCTCGTCATAATAAATATTATCATTTGATCCACCTCTATATATATAAATATATATAGAGAGAGAGTGTTGGGATTGTATACTGAAATCATATATGATTAAGTGTTTTGTGCACTGGTCTTCATATATGTTGCTGCAACAATGCTCACTGTCTGATGAAACAAACATACAACGAACCATAATATCCTATTATCTCGCCTATAGGGATGACCATATGGTGTGTATAGGGGCGGTAATCTCCAACCCGACACGACAATCCGACACGAACCCAACACGAAAAAAATGGGTTGGATCAACCCATTTAATTTTTGGGTCAGTTTCGGGTCAACCCGTCCAACCCATTTAATTTTCGGGTTGGGTTCGGGTCAATCTCGGGTTGACCCGCGAACCCATTTGACCCACCAATAATATTAATTATTATTATTATTATTTATGAAATATAATTAAATAAAAATTTAGTAAATAAAATATAGCCTAAAACCAATAATTTTAAATACTTAACACAATTTTTTAATTTTTAAAATAATTAACACAATTTATTAATTTTTAAATTAATTAACACATTTTTTTTTAATTTTTAAAATAATTAAACAGGTCATTTCGGGTCAGTTTCGGGTCGACCCGAAAATAAACAGGTCGGGTTCGGGTTGAGATTTCTGACCCGCGAAAATATATGGGTCGGGTTCGGGTTGGCGTGTTGCTTGTTATTATCAGGTCACAACCCGACCCGCCAACCCGAACCCGACCCATTTGCCACCCCTAGGTGTGTAGGAGATCACAGAGGATCATATGAGTCGTTTGACCTAGCGAGATATAAACAATATCACAGCTGAGACAGTCCCTGGATAGGCTGTCGGTCTAAGCTGCGGCACATCGGTTCATAAGTGGGCTTATCCTAGCTACTTGATGTGTCGGTACATGGTTATGTATTGATGAGATCAACAGTGGGATGTGCCATTCTCATTGACATATGAATGAGCCAGATCCCTAACATACTTTCTATGATCTTAAACCTAACTGAAGGATAAAGGGCACACACAGATTGACCACACTTTGATTTACCATGGTGGTGAGTCTTCTTGTACTCTAATACTCGTATTTTGGGTGTTGGCAATTTGTGTGTGGCATGCTTAGGCTGGACGTTTAGGTAAGCATATCCGTTTCAGGATGGTGACATTCCCTGAGGAGCTCACAAGGTTCATTATGCTAAACCCTGCAGGTTGAATTATTAAATTCAGGCATAAGTGAAAAGGAGTGAGTGGTATTACTCGGGAAATAAGAGATTAATTAATTATGGTTGATTGTCATAAGCCAAATTAATTAATGAATGTCTAAAACCTTAAATATGTGGATCATGTTAGTTTGGTGCAACCCGTTCCTAATAACGTAGTAATAAAGGGGCGAGTCAGCATTGTTACCGTGGTGAAGGTTAAAACAATGTTTTATTAATTAATTATGTTCTGGGTTGAACAAGGAAGAATTAATTAATAAAGAGGGCCCACTTTATTATTTGCATCTGGTCCCTGGTCTGGCCCATGAACTTCTCAAGCCCATTAGGGTTAGGGTTTCTCAAAACCCTAACACTATATATATGTGATCACTGCTATTTCTAACAGATTAATTATAATAACAGCGGCAAATAAATTTGTAAACCCTAAGGTTATCGATCCAGGGGAATTGTATGGGGAAATTATCCTATGTACTAGCTATGGTTCTAAAATTCATTGTTTGAGGAATTCAAAATCAGGGTTTTATAAAAGTAAAGAAAACAATACTTGAAAATTAAAGGAGTTTTGGAAAGCAAATTAAAGAACACAGATTCTAGGGAAGAACTCTTATTATGGATAACATGTAGGAATCAATTAATTTAA
>JAPKLW010000283.1:59783-72859 GCA_026898455.1 Plectranthus barbatus | reverse complement strand
TAACTCAAAGATCTTTCCATCCATATGCTCCATTAGCTCGGATTCCAGCTTAGGAAGAATTCGTGCATGTTTCTTTCAACATCTGCTGCTTTCGGTACGGATTTCCATTGGATTTGGCCTAAAACCTGCAAAAACACCAACACGCGCATAATACCACCTAATATAGACTCATGCACATAATATATATATAAACTCAATAAAACTATATAAAATAGTAGAAAATAATATATATAAGCGAGTAGAACAATGAGCTTATCAATATGCCTTCTCTCTATCAGATCAAGTAAGATTTTCAGTATATTGAAAAAAGAGGGAGTGAACGGCGGCGGCTGATCTGTGGGAGGAACTGATCGATTTCTCCAGATCTCAGATCCAACTTGGTAGATAATCCTCACCAGATTTCCAAGGAGCAAGGGAACAAATCAGAAGATCAGATCTGTAGGAACAACTGTTCATCGCCATTGTTCAGATTCAAATCCAGATCTATTTCATCGTTATTAGCTTCGATCGAGATATGTAGATCAAACGGTGAAACCAAGTATTCTCTAAATCCATCCTCTGCAATTGATTTTGTAGGAGCATGCATAGGATCACATGGTTTATTTAATTGAAATTTGTTCCTGGTATCCTAAGAACGATCCTTGGCAAGAAATTCATTAATGGCAACTCGTGTTGTGCATCGTAGACTCAAACCCTACAATTGGTATCAGAGCCAGGTTGATGTTCTTAGGCCCTATCTTGGATAGATTGAAATTAAATAAATATGTATGTTCATGGATGGATTTAAATTGTCGTGGATGTTTTTGTTCTCGTGGCCTTCTCGTTTTTGGATCTGTTTTTCACCACGAGAAAATTCGTGGTTAGATTTAATAGGGGAAATCATGTAATAGATCTAGATCTATTTTTTGTATTTTCTATTTTTTTAAATCTGTAAAATTGAGATCGGGAAGAACGAGAAACGAAGAACAAAGAATGGAGAAGACGACATGAACTAGGGTTCAGCCCTTCACCACCAGATCTCGGCCGCCGGCGATGCATCAACAGGGTGGCGGCAGCAGGCAGAATGCCTGTGGCTGGGCCGCGCCCAGTGCTCGCAGTTGCTGCTCGCGTTCCCGGCGAGCTCTCGGTCCAGCGTAGGCAGCACAAGCAGGTCGACGGCAGTAGCAGGCAGCGGAGGGGTTGCACAGGCCGGCGGCAACGAGCAGGCTTGCCCGTCGCGCGCGCGTATACGGCTTGTGCGCTTCCTCTTCTCTTGACGTGCGGCCTTCCCTTCCGGTGATCTGCAGTGGCTACGACTCAACGACAGGAAGTCGCGGGCAAGGACTATGCAGAGGGGTGTGTTCGGCGATGGCAGCTGGCGAAGGCAGGGGCTGCGTGCTGCTGCGCACGGAGGCTCTGTTGCTGCGCGTCTGCTGCCTCCTCTCGCGCGTCTCTGTCGCCGGCAATGGCGACGGCGGGAGGTGCGACCGGCTGGGCTGGAGGCCGAAGAGGCGGCGCCGGCGGCTGACAATGAGGCTGGCGGCTGCTGTGCAAAACTAGGGTTTCAGCCCTAAGGTTTGCAGATTTGGGCTTGCAGGCCCGGAGGCGGCCCGCAGTCTGAAAATTAGGGTTTGTGTTGTTGTTTGGGCCTGAAACCCTAATTTGAAGCCCAATTGTTGTTGATGCAATTCAAATCAGATTCAAGTTCAATGAAGGCCCATTTTGAAGATCTGTAATGCAATTAAATCTTGTAATAGTTAGATTTAATTATTTTTCAGTTGTAATCACATCTGAGGGGCCACGAGAATTTATTTGTTTATTTATTTATTCTCGTATTGATGTGATTTATTATGTGCGCACTAGTAAATAATAGGAAGCATGCTTATTTGCTTTAATTATTTACTTTTATAAGCATGTTGCAATTTAATTTTTTAGCATGTCTTATGTGATTTATTTTATGTTTTAAATTATGTCTATAAATTCCAGGATCATATTAATTTATGATGGAATTTTGGGTGTGACATAATTTATGGGAACATAAAATAATGTGTGCACATGAAACCTTTGGAATTAAAAATACTAAGTTGAATTTTGGTTCTTTTCTAACCAAGATCATTAGACCTCCACAAATACGATTTCTCATTGGAAGTGGGGTATCTCAAAACGTAAACGGTCTACTCGGGTAGCTTACGTTAGGGGTCCCTCACCAGTTCCAATGCGATGAGGTTTCCAAATAAAACACTTATTTTAAGATGAGAAGTGGGAGCCTCTAAGCAAACGGTCTACTCGGGTAGCTTGCATTTACACAACTTTCGCTAGTCTCTAAGATTAATCTAAGTGGGATAACAAAGGATGTTAAGGGCATGAAGCATGGGTCCAGTACGTATGCTAAATTGCCTTTTAATATCTGGAGTTAGGCTTGTGGTTATTTTAGCTTAGATGTTACCTGGAGTATAACTCATGAATGATGTCCCTGCTCCGGATAGGTGAACATGGTCTTGGGATCTCCAATATTAATTTCTTTTGCTAAAGATACCTGGCATGTTAAGAAATTAAAGGACCTATTTTGGTCTGGTTGAGCGTTTTTCGTAAACGGACTACTCGGGTAGCTTGCGACAAATTAGCTTGGCCAATTGGAGGAAACAAATTGCATTGTTTTATCTAAAGGTTCTATGCATATTTGTTTCAATTGTTCGAAGTATGTGCTTACTTTAATTCGATTATTTGTTTTCAAATATGTCTATGAATAATGTCATTAATATCCTCGCTCAAAATCCTCTCAATGATTCGAATTTCCTTGAATGGAAACGTAATTTGGATTATATCCTTGTTGTGGAAGAACACAAGTTTGTCCTTACTGATCCTTGTCCGCCAGTCCCAGCTGCTGATGCTACTGCCGAACGGCAGCAGTCTTACAATAAGTGGATCAAGTCTAATAATGTAGTGAAATGCTACATGATGACCACTATGAGTAAGGTACTGCAGCTGCAGCATCAACATCAGCATTATGATAAGGCCTGTGAGATTATGGATAATCTAACAGCGACTTATGGGGAGACGGACAGAACTGTCAGATTCAATCTCATGAGGGAGATTGTGAGTAAGAAAATGTCTGAAGGCAGTTCAGTGAGAGAGCACGTGGTTGCCATGACTCACCTCATGGATGAACTAACGTTGCATGGTGGTGGTATTGATGCGAAAGCCCAAGTCGATATCATACTAAACTCTCTTCCCAAGTCCTTTGAAAACTTCAGGTTGAATGTTGTGATGAACAAGAAGGAGTATATTCTTAATGAGTTACTCAGTGACTTGATGGCAGCACAGTCCCTGATGGAACTCGAGAAAGCAGTTTTGGTTTCTTCCGGTAGCCGGTCTGCTGCTCTTAAACGAGCAAAACCTAAGAGAACGGCTAGGAATAAGAACAAGAAAACTGCTGGTGGGAACAATGGATTTTATGCTCCAAAGAAAAAGGCTGGGAAAGTCAAAGGAAAGGGCAAGTGTTACCGTTGTGGCAAGCTAGGACACTGGAAAGCAAATTGTCCAGGTGTTAACACCAATGGACGAGGTACATCATCATTTACATGTTTAGTATCAGTTTTCTACTCCTTGTGAGTAGTGGTTGCTGTGAATACTAATCATGTTTTGGCTGCCCTGTGCAGAGAATCAAGCTGATGATAATGCTTGAGGATGACGGGACTACCAACTCCAAGGAAGATGCTAGAGATCGTTCTCAAGCTGTTAGAGTTATTTGCTTTAAGTTTATGTTAAAACTCTATTTTAATTCAAGATCTTTTGAAGAGATATTGTTTTTGTTTTGATAAACAATTTTCATCTATTGTCATGGATTATCAGTTATTCAGATAGAGTTTTTCTATCATAATGAATAACAGTGTTTTCTATTATGGATGATTGTCTCTTCATTACTTGATTACATAAACTGTCAGTGTTCTAAGGTATAATTTAAAGAATCTCTATAGAGATAGGTTACATCAGTCTAAGTGGTTTTAAGTAATTCATGGAATTATGGATTCAATCCAGGTATTCCTCAGAATGGTACTTATGACAACTACTTAGAGGTATAAGATGGTAACCAACGCTTTTAATAGGCGATTGTATCTCTATAGGTTATTTCGTGTTTGCTCTGGTTTGCTGGTTTGAGTCTACTTCTGCAGTTGCCTTAACAGGCATTGATACTGTAATCATTTAAGATTTGGATGTGTTTATCTAGTTCGCTACAAGTCTTAGTCTCTTGTTTTAATCAAGAGCGTTCAAGACTAAAGTAGAGAATACGTTAAACAAGACCGTAAAAACATTATGGTTCATTCATAATGGTATATCTTGAGTGATGGGGTTTTACAGTATCTGGCAGAGCAAAGGGATTGCATCCCAGTTAACTACACTTATTATCCCTCGATTGGGATAGTGTAGATAAAACGAAATAAGATTCTTTAAAAGATTATAAGTTATGTCAGCTTTGCCAAATTTTTCGTTTTCAGGAAGAGCGCCAAAAGCAATTGTGTGTTTGCTTAATCTAATGTCTTCTAAATGAGTTCCAAATACCCTAGCAGACCTTGACTCTGTCAAAAGGGCAATGATGGGTAATTCGGTTGTTAAGCTGATATAAGAAACTGATTGGTTTGAAGAAAGGTTTAAGCTAGTACGGCTTTGTGGGCTATTCCAGGTAAACGAAGAAGATGGTTGCTTTGTGTATCCTAGATACAAGCAAGTTGTATAGGATGAAACCATGAATCCAAATGTGAGATTGTTCTTTAACGTTTTAGAGAAGACAATTCAAATCCATCAGGAAATACCCTGTGGCATATGGATCATACCTTGGAAGGTATGGCACCAATTGCACGGTCACCTGTGTAAGGTGGTAAACCACAAATTAATGCACCATTAACTGACAACATAAAAGGAGCATTGTTGCAGTGGGAGATTGCCTTAACAGGCTTAATGGTACTAGTTCGTGGAAACAGTCTCTGAACTTGTTCCCAGCTTAACGAACAACATCGTACTTATCCCTTAAAGCGCAATGAAGCTGTTAAGACAAAAGATGCAGTTTAATGACGTCAAGTCATGGATTCAGAAATGAATCAGTAAAGCTTATGGTTGTATATCAGGATTAGTGATTGCCAAATAACTTTCCAGCTATAGGCAATTGATTGATATACAAGAATACTACTCGAATGGTAACCTAGTATATTCGAGAGTCTAGGTTGTTGAGCAAGGTATGTTTCACAACAAGACCTTCTCACTGGTTGCAACTGTTAAACCCATTCGAATTCTTTTAACCATAACAGCACATATGAATCTAAATATCTGGAAGATAGATGATGTCATCCGTATTTTATAAATGGGTACCTTTATGAAAGGTGACGACATCTGAATGCAACAACCAGATAAGTTATGTGCAGTAAAGTAAAAAGCATCATGTCTGGAAGCCAAGGTGGTTCTAGTATGAACTTAAAGGAGCTTCAAGGTCATGTAACTGACATTTCGATATTGTCTATCAAGAATGATAGTTTCATGTACCAGTTATGTGTCAGCGGAAGAGTGGTTTTCCTTGCACATTGTGTGGATGGTATTTTCACTTTCGGAAACGGAGTGGAGATATTGTCAGGCATAAAGAGATGGTTATCCGAACAGTTTCAGAAGTAGGACTTATGAGATCTTGGAACATCCTTTTAAATTAAAGTCTTGTGTTGTCACAAGAAAAGGATGTTCAGGTGTCTCAAGTCGCTTAAATTGATTATGTGGTGAGTCGTTCATAGCAAGAAAGATTGTTATCTTTCTATATTGTAAATGAACGAAGTTAGATATTTGTACTGCTTTAAGCATGTTAAACAGATATCAGTTCAACTCTGGATAGGCACATTGGTTAGTGAATGAGCCTTGTGAGTTGAAAGGCATCAGATATCCAGGAGGATCATAAGGAAAGGAAATCGGCCTCTAACTATGTGTTGGCCTTGGAGGAGGAGTTATAGGAGTCTAACACAGAAGTGTATTACGGATTCTGGTATGAAGGCTGAGTTTTTGACAGCTTCATTAGCTTCGCAAGAAGCAGTATAACTCCGGTGTTATCCTCTAGAGGTATGTGTTCTGAGTTTGCCTAATAAAATCACATGGAATTGTGATCATGTTGGTGCAATGACAAACTTAAGGGAACCCAAGACTCACAAGGTGGTGAAACACATAGAATGTGTGGCATCACATCATACGAAAAATCGTGACGAGAGGTGACATGAATATAGTGGGAGTGATTGACAGTATAGACACACTTAATACTTTGATAAAACAAGGGTATTATGCTTTAAGTATAAGTGGGAGATTGTTGGGATTGTATACTGAAAGCATATATGATTAAGTGTTTTATGCACAGGTCTTCATATATGTTGCTGCAACAATGCTCACTGTCTAATGAAACAAACATACAACGAACCATAATATCCTATTATCTCGCCTATAAAGATGACCATATGGTGTGTAGGAGATCACAGAGGATCATATGAGTCGTTTGACCTAGCGAGATATAAACAATATCACAGCTGAGACAGTCCCTGGATAGGCTGTCGGTCTAAGCTGCGGCACATCGGTTCATAAGTGGGCTTATCCTAGCTACTTGATGTGTCGGTACATGGTTATGTATTGATGGGATCAACAGTGGGATGTGCCATTCTCATTGACATATGAATGAGCTAGATCCCTAACATACTTCCTATGATCTTAAACCTAACTGAAGGATAAAGGGCACACACAGATTACCACACTTTGATTTACCATGGTGGCGAGTCTTCTTGTACTCTAATACTCGTATTTTGGGTGTTGGCAATTTTTGTGTGGCCTTCTTAGGCTGAACGTTTAGGTAAGCATATCCGTTTCAGGATGGTGACATTCCCTGAGGAGCTCACAAGGTTCATTATGCTAAACCCTGCAGGTTGAATTATTTAATTCAGGCATAAGTGAAAAGGAATGAGTGGTATTACTCAGGAAATAAGAGATTAATTAATTATGACTGATTGCCATAAGCCAAATTAATTAATGAATGTCTAAAACCTTAAATATGTGGATCATGTTAGTTTGGTGCAACCCGTTCCTAATAACGTGGTAATAAAGGGGCGAGTCAGCATTGTTACCGTGGTGAAGGTTAAAATAATATTTTATTAATTAATTATGTTCTGGGTTGAACAAGGAAGAATTAATTAATAAAGAGGGCCCACTTTATTATTTGCATCTGGTCCCTGGTATGGCCCATGAACTGCTCAAGCCCATTAGGGTTAGGGTTTCCCAAAACCCTAACACTATATATATGCCTTCTCTCTATCAGATCAAGTAAGATTTTTTAGTATATTGAAAAAGAGGGAGAGAACGGCGACGGCTGATCTGTGGGAGGAACTGATCGATTTCTCCAGATCTCAGATCCAACTTGGTAGATAATCCTCACCAGTTTTCCAAGGAGCAAGGGAACAGATCAGAAGATCAGATCTGTAAGAACAACTGTTCATCGCCATTGTTCAGATTCAGATCCAGATCTATTTCATCGTTATTAGCTCCGATCTAGATCTGTAGATCAAACGGTGAAACCAGGTATTCTCTAAATCCATCATCTGCAATTGATTTTGTAGGAGCATGCATAGGATCGCATGGTTTATTTAATTGAAATTTGTTCCTGGTATCCTAAGAACGATCCTTGGCAAGAAATTCATTAATGGCAACTCGTGTTGTCCATCGTAGACTCAAACCCTACAGAGAGAGAGTAAGAGATGCACAACAATACATTCAATTAGAGTATCATTAAATAAACGATACTAATGATATTGAAATGCAACATGCTACATCTAGTTATACTATAAAATGAAATAGAAATAATAATAATAATAATAATAATAATAATAATAATAATTGTTGAGTCCCAAAATGATCTCACTTATTTTGGGTCCATTTACAAATAATTGCGGCTTGGCAAGCAAAACCAAGTCCAACAGTCCGATTACCTCGACCCGACCACGTGCGGTCGATCCACTTGGGCAACCGATCGAGTCGCTCTTAAAACCAAAGTGATAGAACCGATTGAACAGTTAGCAATTCGAACCGCGTCCCAATTCAAAGTGACCTCCAACATTCTGCTTAGGATCATGCGACAATTTCAAATGCAAAACCAATGTGAAGGCTCTCCTTCACGAGGAGCTATTTGAAGTCATGGTTGCGCTCTTGAATGAATATAATATTACAGCTTCCATCCTTGTGTAATTTCACAGCTCAATCCGATGTTTTTCTCGACGGCCCTGCATATCTCATCTTTTTAGACAGATCGAAAACAAGAGATGAGTTAACTCTTTTCGAAGAAGGGTGGAAGAGGGCTGTTCAAAAATTAAATACATAACTAACAGATCATCTCTATGAAGCAAAACAGAATCAGAGCGAAATGGCCACATATCTTCGAAACTCTATCTTATTAAATTCATGGTTTTCTTTGAATGTCTAAATTGGCGAAACCAATGGACACTTTAGGTGGTGTCATTAGATGGATTCCATGAGCATGCTATGAGTGTGTATGCAGATTTTGACGTGCCCATTCCAAGAAATCAATTTCGTCCTCTGTCCCGATGGAAGAGTCCTTCGGTCTTGAAAAGGTTGAAACCTTTGATTTTCATTACAACGAGCGATGGGTGCAGGAAATCCTCCGAGATTGTATTTTGGCTGTAGGTTGATGGCAAACACCCATGACATAATTCCTCTTCAAAATAATCAATTCAGTCTAATCAAGCGGGAATGAGGCTACAAAACATCTTTACAGGCTAATTCAATTGAACTTATTCGAAGAACAGACAGAGCATTCGACTTAAAACCTCAGAGTATGAGACACCATATTCTTCAAGGCAAACAGGTCGGGGGCTGCTTGGTGGATGGAGCTATTAAGTTGTGTTTCGTTGGCCCAGCACTCCTAACATGGTTTGATCAACTCTGCTCTTGGGATCAGCGGCTGAAGACTAAACGTGAGAGCTTTACCGCCGAACTGAAGAAGTATGAGGATGAGATTGCTCGCCTGAAGTCGGGAGAAGTCCTTGATTTCAATGCTCTCATTCTCACTCCCCACTTTGTTGAGACTTACGAGGTTAGCCCTATTCCTCTCACTTCTTCAGCTTAGTTTTTCCGTTCGGTTTCTGACTGCTCCTATAGGTGCTGACCGATCAGGTCGAGAATGAGGTTCGGGAGAGGATTGCTGAGAAGATCCTGGACGAACCATCTGATGAGGGAGGTCCTAATTCTAGTGAACGACAGTTGGTTGAGTTCGACCCTCAGCAGCGACCTTCTACCGAGCAACAACAAGAGCCTCCACAGATCGATCAGGCTGAGCAACAACAGGAGCAGCCCCAGATAGATCAAGTTCTACAAGATGGTGGGCTGTACCTTGCCGACTCTTCTTCGGGGCCGACCTCAGGAACAACTGCGGAGACTGGTGTGGGTCCTACTCCTCCGGAGCAGCATTCGGCTCCCTGATCTCTCAACTTCTAAAAATATTTTTTCCTTTATGCACCTTAAACAATTTTATTTTTCTATCTTGAACGTCTTTTCCTTGTGCTTTATTTCTATTGATACTTTTCTGAATGGATGCTCGTGTTATCTTCATTGTGCTTTATCATGTTTACGTTCTTTTTCGCATGGTTTTACTTCGCTCGCCTTTCTGTCAACAAAGTAGGGTTAGGCATCGCACCTCCGATGCTTAAGTCAATAATTGATTGAAGCAATTAATCATATCATTAAGAAAGGAGTAGGTTAGAAATTATTATCTGTGGCGTCGTATTGTCGAGGGGCTATTCGAGCTTTTCCTTAGATATCAACATACCTGCAATGCAAAAGTAGGGGGTGGGCGATGCCTCAAGTCAGTCATTGTTCGAACAGAAATAAATGAAAATGTAACAGATGAGGCGTATCTACGAGGTTGACGTGTTCGACCACCATTAATGTGCTTAGAAGTAGTATTTTTTAAGTGTTTAATATTCCAGCTATTTGCAATCTCTTTTCCATCGTGGTCTTCTAGGCGGTAGGCTCCCCTTCCTACTACCCTCGTGATCTTGTATGGTCCTTCCCATGTAGGTGCGAGCTTTCCGGCGCCGTTTTCTTTTGTGTTTTGAAACACCCTTCTCAACACCCAATCTCCTTCATTGAAGGTTTGTAATCGTACTTTTTTGTTAAAGAAACATTCGAAATGTGCCGCTCTTTGGGCCATGTTTAGTCTAGCTTGATCCCTATGTATCGATCAGCTCGAGCTTTTTTAGTAACTTTTCGTAATGTGCCTCACATTCACACATCTCAACTCTCGGGCTTTCGGCTTTAGCTTCTACTGGGATGGCTGCCTCCTCACCGTATGCTAGGGAGAATGGTGAGCTCTCAGTCGCCGTTCTCGGAGTGGTTCTGTACGCCTATTGTACTACTAGTAATTCCTCAACCCACATTAACTTGTGAGCCCCTAGCATTTTCTTCATGGTAGCCATGATAGTTTTGTTTGTTTATTCAGCTTGTCCATTTACTTCTGGGTACCTTCACAAAAAACCTTTACATGTATGCTGGTGAACTGTATGCCATTGTTGGTTTGGATTTCTTTCGGGATCCCCGAACCTGCATAAAATTTGGGTCAACAGAAATTTGATGATTTCTCTTTCTTTGACCTTGTGGAATGCTTCTGCCTCGACCCACTTAGTGAAGTAGTCAATTGCTACGAGTATGTACTCCTTCTGTCCTATGCCTTTTGGGAGTTTATACCTACTATGTCCATCCCCCAAGCCATGAAAGACCACGCCGCGACCGTTGTGTGGAGTGGTTTTTTTGTGGCTTTGTGACGTGATTTCAAATCTTTGACATGCCTCGCTGCTCATCATGTACTCTTTTGTATCTTTTCTTAGTGTTGGCCAATAAAATCCTGCTGAAACTACTTTGTCAGCTTGGGTTCGGGCTTCTTGGTGGCTTCCGCAGTCTCCTTCATGTACCTCCAACAATACGACCTGTGCTTCGCTGGGTTCAAGGCATTTTAGTATAGGTCCTTTGAGGTACCTACGGTATAATATGTTGTCCCCGATAATGCACTTTGTTGCCATTCTTGTTAATCGAGCTGCATCTATTCGACTTTCTGAACCTTGTCAGTTTTTTATGAACCGTATTATTGGTTCGGTCCGGGATGTCTCGGTCCCTTGGCCTATCTCCTGCACCTGTACTGCCTTCTAAATTGTAGCGGGTTCTTCGGTCCACGTGATTGGTATTGGTCTGGTCAACCTCTCTGACTTAACTGATGCAAGATTGGCGAGCGCATTCGCTTGTGTATTTTCTTCTCTGGCGATGTGTTTGATGTCAAATTCCTCGAACTCTCTGCTAGTCGATAAAGCCAGTTTGTGGTACTTCAGCAGCCTCAGTTTGTTTGTTGGTATATTTGTTGAATTCGGCTAACTTAATAAATTTGACTTTCAAAGAATTGTTGATTCGGGACCCAAAAGATACTTTAATTATCGATTCAGGACTCAAAAGATGATTTGTCAATTCAGGACCCGAAAGATCATTCAATTCTCGATCCAGGACCTGATATCGAGATCCTAGATTGAGAATTGTTTGATCTTTCGGGTCCTAGATTGAGAATCTTTGTGATATTTTAGGTCCTGAATTGAGAATTAATCTTTTGGGTCCTGAATCGATAATTGAACTATTTTTCGGGTCCTAGATTGATAAAACTCCTTGACTTTTTAATCAATTTTCGAAGTACCAACTGACTTGAGAAAGAGTTAGTTCAGCCCAACCGCATTAAGACTTTCACTACGTATTGACTTTGATAAATTTGGGATTGACAATTCGTTAAAAATAAAATAATAATATATAATAAATGTAGCAAAAATACAAATGAGATATAATATAAATTCGAAATGATAAGTTCACATTTTGAAATTCAATAGAACACTATATAGCATAGTGTTCCAAGACTATATTTTAATTCTTATTTTGATCAATAAATAGAGCATAAAAAATTAAAAATAGATGCATGTTTTGTCCTGTAATATTTTACATGATATTTTAGTTTAAAATTGCGATATTGAGTTGTAAAATTAATCTTTTGTAATTTATATCTAATTATTTTTTATATAATAATAATACAATAATAATATTTATTTTCATATTATCAAACTACTGTATGAATTGAATTCCTATAATCATAAAACTAAAAAATAAAGTATAACCTTTTAAGTTATAACATCACATTATATTATATAACTTAAATAATTTATGCTCGTAAATATCATATATCAAATGTTACGCATTAAGACTTTATAATATTATATATCAAATGTTACGCATTAAGACTTTATAACGTAAAATCAAATGGTAATTCTCAATAGTGAATTATAATATAAATTATCATTATAATATAAAATCAACTATATCAATTATTATTTAATTATAAAATAAAAGTGAAAAATGGAATGTTTTTAACTTCTCAGAAATGTGAATATGAAATGAAATAGCACAAGTTTTTTTTTCGTTTGAATAAAAAGGATTTAGACTTAATTAGATTAAGGTCAATATAATAAATTATCATTTACACTTTTACATAAAATATAAATGCAAAAACTAGTGTTAGGCAAACCTAAACAATTTAGACTGGTTTTATCCATACTCAGATGGGTTCGTCCATCTCAAATAGGGTCTATTAATCCTCAATTAGAATATACTCCCTCCGTCCCATTATATTAGGAACGGAGGGAGTTGGCACAATAACCAATACAAAAAATTAAAAGGATGTTTAAATTGTATTAATACATAAAATATTATTAAAATATACACTAATAAAAAAATTAATCCTTCTCTCTCTGCTCTCTTTCTCTCCCTCTGTTTCTCTCTCCCTCTGTGGATATCGGTTCTCTTAAGCGCACAGATTGCATCTCCACTCCCCCACCTTCATCTTCAACAAGATCTCGGTTTGGGAGATGTTTTGTTTCTGTCACAGCCCAAAACCGGGCCCATGCGACAGTCACGCATGTTGATAAACATGCTTAAGAGATATTTAATAAAAACATAACTAAACAATGAATACTACAAATCATTAAGGGCACGAA
>JAPKLW010000283.1:22673-39783 GCA_026898455.1 Plectranthus barbatus | reverse complement strand
TTAATTTGTGAGCTTTTAATTTGTTTAGTGGATTGAGTTTGTTTTTTGTTTAGAATTAATTTGTCTCTATTTTATCATTATGCACAGGTTGTGTTTTATGATGTTTACATTTTATCACTATAATTTGTATATTTTAATAAAAAATTAAACTTTGTTAAATAAACGAGCTCGAGTCGAGCTTGAATCGAGCTCGAGCTCACGAGCTTGAGCTCGATTACAACATTGCCGAACCGAATTCTAGCCGAGCTCGAGCTTTTACGAACGAGCTTGCACTCTAACTCGAGCTCACGAGCTTTAGTTCGATTACAGCCCAAACGAACCGAACTCGAGCCGAGCTCGAGCTTTTACAAACGAGCTCGAGCTCCAAAACTAAAAAAAATATCGAACTCGAGCCGAGCTCGAGCAGAGTTAGAATCGCACGAACCGAGCTCGAGCAACCCACTACTCGGCTCGGCTCGGCTCGGTTCGTTTACACCCCTAGCTAGAGCATAGACACCAAAATTTTTTATAAAAATAAAATTTTAAACATTTTTTAAATTATATGAACATTTGCTTCATGTTTATTTATTGGAGGAGCATGGAAAGTTGGCAGCAAGGAATTCCCAGTATTTGAGGAGCATATGGTCCTCTGGTGCAAGGCCTTCCCACTTTCCATTACAGAAAATTGCATATGCATCAGCTGCATACCTGATTTCAATTTCAATTTCAATTTTAATCAACCAACTCAATCATTTCAATTTCATTTTCATGCAACTACTTCGATTTCTTTCCCAAAAAATAAAAGAACTTACTTGCCAACTCCAATCAGATCGGTTACATGCGTCCAGCTTTCACTCATATATTCTTCAGACAACCTTTTTATGGCCACTGCTCTCTTCCTGTACAGCCCTAGACTGCGTATAACCTCTTCAATCCTCTCTGTGGCAACCCCCATTGCAACCTCGGCATTTGGGCACAGCTCAAATAAATCAGACAACACTCTACCAGCCTGCATATCATCAATGCATAATCAACAATCCTGCAATTGCAAATGACATAAATATTTTCCAGGCGAACCTGTCGGCCAGTAGTCTGGTTAAGAAGCATACATATCACTAAAACTCTCCAAGGATCAAAGGCATGATCTTCCTGCAGCAGATTATAGGGCGAGCGAGGAGGGCACCAAGTGTTATCCGGAGTTTTTCTTCGATAAGCTTCATCTTGTTTCTGGGCTTTACTTAATGAAATTCTACTTCTTCCTTCTTGCTCTGTGCTGCAAAAGTAGGGAGACACCTTCCTCCCATCCAGTTTCTTTGATTTGGTTTTAACTTTGGCAAAATAAGGTGAAACAACTACTTTTTCCCCTGCTGCAACTTCAACATTTCCAATCACAGTTTCGTTCTTCTCCACTTTCTTGCAAGTGATAAGCGGACTAGCAGCAGATAGACTTCCAACCAAGTGATCATTCATCACAATTCCCACCTTGTTTTCTTCCGCAACATCTCTTTCTTTCTTAACAGGAGTGTTGCACTTGCCCCCTGTATACACAAACTGTGAGAGTATATCATCTATGGAAACCTTTTCCTCTTTGCATGCACCACTACCACCATCATCATATTCATCATCTTTTCTCCTCTTCTTTGTTGTATTCCTACTATCTGTTTCTGCAGGCTCGGCTTGAGAATAATCATGAAAATGCTTCTTTTCATCAACAAATACACCACTCGCATTCATCTGTTGTTCAGTCACATTGCTTTCTACATCTTTTCTTCTTCTACTCTTGGAATTCCTAACACCACCCATATATTTCTCCTTAAAATAAGGGGAAACAACAATTTCTCCTCTAAATTTTCTACCTCCTTCTCTCTTCTTTCCATGGCTCCCCTTTTTTCGTCTCTTCTTCGAGCCCTCATCTCCCAAATTCTCACCCATGAAATTAGGGAAAACACCAATTGGGTCTCTCTCTCTCTCTTCTTGTTCTTCCTTTTCTTCACGCTCCCAGCACTACTGCCCTCGTCCGCGCGCGCTCTCTCTCTCACGAATCTGTGTAACTCAACGAAACAGATTCGATTCTACTTCTATTTACGCAGAATCGATGATGCATACCTTGGTGTGGGTATTTTCAAGATTGGATTTGGGGCAGCAGCAATCGTCGTTTCCCATTCTTCACCATCGATTCGTAATAGAATTTGCAAGGGTTTGGATTTAGCGGGGACTGCAGCTATCAACTGCTGAGGTTTACCGGCTAAAATTATTATTCATTTCTTTATTTTATTTTAATGCACCTAAATGCGAATAAATTTATATTAATTTTTTAAGTGATGATTTTTATAATATAATCTTAATTCTCATGATTAATTATTATTTTACAAGTGATTAAATCTATCTATCTACTTCTATATATATACTAAAGTAAAGAAGTTATATATATTTACATTTTTGCTACTTTCTCTCCAAAAATATTACATTTTTAATTATTTTATTATTTTATTTTATATGTTTACTAATTCATCAATATCATGATATATATAATAGTAACAATTTCAACAACATTATATTTGTGCTATATTATCCTAAAAACATTGCATATAAACTATTTTTTAAAAATTAATCTTATAGATTAATTACTTTTAAAACCACAAGTATAATATTTATTACATTTTAAAAATGGCTAATATTATGAATTAAAAAATTCCAGTTTTATCATCTGTATGGTTATTTTTCTCAAATTTAGATATGTAATTCAATGTATAAATAATAACCTATAATAGGGTTAATAATTAAATTCATTTTTAAACAATCACTTAAAAATTTAAACAAACATATAATTTTATTTGTTACATATTACTATCGTCACAAATATAAACAATTTTGCCACATTACTCTAAAAACATTACTTCACATCTACAATTATTTTATTACTTTATTTATTAATTCATCAACATTCTAATAACATAATAATAATAAAAAACTTCAATAATATTATGTTTGTGTCATTTACCCTTAAAAACATTGCATATTAAGTAATTTTTAAAAATTTTAATTTATAGGCTAATTTATTTAAAAATACAAGTATAATTTTTTTTCCAATTAAATGAGCTAATATTGTGAATTGAGGTTCTATTTTATAGTTTTGTATTATTATTTTCTTAATAACTCAATTAGATGATTACTCATAACAAGATAAAAATTTAATGCATTTTTTAACAGCTACTCAAAAATATACACAAATGTATAAATGATTTGAGTTACATGTTGATATCATTATAAATATAGCTTTTGTTTCATATACTAATATCTTTAGGCAAAAACTTGTGTTAGGCACACCTAAACGGTTTAGGCGGGTTTTATTCATACCCAAATGGGTTCACCCATCCCAAATATGGTTTATTAATCCCCAATTAGGGTATATTAGATGGGTTTGACTTGGGTTAATGGATAAAACCCGACTAAACCGTTTAGGTGTGCCTAACCTGAGACCTTCCCATATCTTTATATTTAAATATTAGTTATATTATAAAATGGCAAAAATTCATTTTTTGTCACTGAACTATTACAGTTTTACTAATTTTATTCATCTTTTACATTCAATTTATCAACTAATTATTTTTTTTATAAAAAAAATGCAGGTATGAAGTCCTATCTTTATATGTTTTGCGTTCGTTTTAGTCATTTTTATTTATTATACTCAAAATATGTAATGGGATGAATAAATAAGAACTTAAAAGTTAAATATATGATTTTAGATAATTATTACAAATTTTAGTATTAAAACTAAGTGGAAATATTTTAAAATACCCAATTTTATAAAATACATTTTGTAAATACCCACTTTTTATAACACATCACAAAAATACTCAAAAGTACAAATTTTACATGGGGATTTATTTTATGTGGAAACCGATGCAATTATTGATGTTATGATGATGATATCATTACCAAAAATGTATTTTTTATGATTTATTGAAATAAAATATTAATAAAAGCAGTAAAAATAAATTAAAATGTTTGTTGGTATGAAACAAAAATAATAAACGAGGTAGGAACGGGGTAGGAATCAGGTCTGAGATGGGTCCAGATTTTGACCCGATATAGATCGGCTCTGTGATGGAACGTAGCAGAATACTAAAGGACGGTCCCTAGCATTTCTTCAACTCTCTTATGATTTTCAAAGAAGCAGCAGGCAGCTTAAGTGTAGGACAAATAGAGTTTGACAATATCAAAATATGGGTACAACTACACAATCTTCCGCAAATATGTATGCACCATTCAGTCATTAAGGAAATTGGAGAAAGCCTCAGCACCATGGAGGAAGTAGATATGAGAGTTGACGGTTCATGCATTGGAAAATATGCGAGAGTCCGTATCAGTAGATTTATATCACAACCACAACAAAGGTGCGTGCCATTTATCTTGGAAGGCTCGAAAGAGAAAACTCTCATTATTCTCAGGTATGAACGATTGCCTGTCTTTTGTTATTTGTGTGGAAGAATGAATCATATTATGAGAAATTGTTCAGATCAGATAGCCAACAAAAATAATCCTCAATACGGGGCATGGATGAGAACCACAAAGAATGAAGTTTTCAGACTTGAACCTTCTCTTAACACCCTCTCAAATGTCAACCCTGCCAGAAAAAACCATAAACCAAAATCTCCCCCCCCCCCCCCACCAAACTTCCAATTCTAAAAATCTCTCTCCCATGTTTCCGTTAGTGAAACAATAACCTTACAAAATATCTCTAGAACAAAGCTACCAGAAAAACTCCTACCACATGGAACCTCACAACCTTTCATGGACCATTCTACACCCACTACTAATCTATGCAGAGCGATAACCCTCCAAAACAACAAATGTACCCCAAAAATGGAAACAGAGAATGGCCCAGGGTATGTCATCATCCAAACTCCAATCAACAGCAAGGGGAGCAACAAAACCAACAACCCACTCAATGGGAAGTGAAAAGAAAGCCCGAACATCTATTACAAATTATGGATTGCAGAATATACCTGAACTCCGTAGATTCTGAAACGATCTTTCGCGTTTGAATTCCAAACTTGAATCAACCACATGATTTGATTAACACTGCGAAAATAAAAATTAGAACCAGATCTAATTTCAAGAATTAATCAAAATAAAAAGAAAAAGAGAATATGAGTTTGTTCTCCAGATCAGATCTTCAGATCTGTATCCCAATGCTATTCAGATCTGAAACTGGTGAGGACTCCACAAATCTATATCAGTAGGCCAGAGTCGAAAAATCCTTCTCCTCCCTCTACTGCATGCGCCGCCCCTCTCTCTCTCTGATCTGAATTATGATCAAGGTGGCTAGGGTTTCAGAGAGAGAGGGGTCTATTGTAGGGTTTGAGTCTACGATGGACAACACGAGTTGCCATTATGAATTTCTTGCCAAGGATCGTTCTTAGGATACCAGGAACAAATTTCAATTAAATAAATCATGCGATCCTATGCATGCTCCTACAAAATTAATTGCAGAGGATGGATATAGAGAATACCTGATTTCATCGTTTGATCTACAAGACTAGATCGGAGCCAATAACGATGAAATAGATCTGGATCTGGATCTGAACAATGGCGTGGACGGTTGTTCCTACAGATCTGATCTTCTGATCTGTTCCCTTGCTCCTTGGGAATCTGGTGAGGATTATCTACCAAGTTGAATCCGAGATCTGGAGAAATCGATCAAGTTCTCCCTACAGGATCAGCCGTCGCCCCCCCTCTCAAATTATACTGAAAACCCTAGTTTTCAACAACACTTTTTTGATCTGATAGAGAGAAGGCCTATATATAGTGTTAGGGTTTTGAGAAACCCTAATCCTAATGGGCTCTGAGCAGTTAATGGGCCAGACCAGGGATTAGATGCAAATAATAAAGTGGACCCTCTTTATTAATTAATCCTTCCTTGTTCAACACAGAACATAATTAATTAATAAAACATTGTTTTAACATTCACCACGGTAACAATGCTGACTCACCCCTTTATTATCACGTTATTAGGAACGGGTTGCACCAAACTAACATGATCCACATATTTAAGGTTTTAGACATTCATTAATTAATTTGGCCTATGACAATTAGCCACAATTAATTAATCTCTTATTTCCTGAGTTACACCACTCACTCCTTTTCACTTATGCCTGAATTAAATAATTCAACCTGCAGGGTTTAGCATAATGAACCTTGTGAGCTCCTCAGGGAATGTCACCATCCTGAAACGGATATGCTTACCAAAACGTCCAGACTAAGCAGGCCACACACAAATTGCCAACACCCAAAATACAAGTATTAGAGTACATGTAAGACTCGCCACTCTAGTAAATTAAAGTGTGGTCAATCTGTGTGTGCCCCTTATCCTTCAGTTAGGTTTAAGATCATAGGAAGTATGTTAGGGATCTGGCTCATTCGTATGTCAATGTGAATGGCACATCCCACTGTTGATCCCATCAATACATAACAATGTACCGACACATCAAGTAGCTAGGATAAGCCCACTTATGAACCGATGTGTCGCAGCTTAGACCGACAGCCTATCCAGGGACCGTCTCAGCTGTGATACTGTTTATACCTCGCTAGGTCAAACGATTTATATGATCCTCTGTGATCTCCTACACACCATATGATCATCCCTATAGGCGAGATAATAGGATATTATAGTTCGTTGTATGTTTGTTCCATCAGACAGCGAGCATTGTTGCGGCAACATATATGAAGACCAGTGTACGAAACACTTAATCATATATGCTTTCAGTATATAATCCCAACATCTATTTATAGACCTAGGGTTTTATCCCTAATGGGCTACCAGGCTCCATTCAACATATATTACTTGGGCCAGACTTGAGACCGAATGCAAATAATAAAGTGGACCTATAAATTAATTAATTCCCATGTCCACAACCCAGGGCACAATTAATTAATTAATATTAATTCTATTTCACCACAGAATTAATACTGACCTACCCCTTTATCACCACGTTATGAGAATGGGCTGCATTAATTGAGAATCCCCATATTTAAGGTTACCGGACATTCATTAATTAATTGGAGCTTCTGACAAGCTCTATCTAAAATTAATTAACATCTTATTATTCCTGAGTAGTACCACTCAATCATTATCACTCGTGCCTGAACTTAATCAGCCTGCAGGACTTTGGCACGATGAATGTCATTGAGCTCCTCAGGGAATGTCCCCATCCTATTACTCGGATATGGTTACCTAAACCCAGTCTCAGGCATTACTACACGAACTGCTGTTACCCAAGATGCGGATATACGAGCACGTTACTCAGGCTCTCCACCATGGCAAGTCAAAGCAACAATCAACCCGTGCAAACCCCTGAACCTTCGTTAGGGTTTGGACTCAATCAATATTGAGATCTTGTATTCGCTGATGTCAGACAGTCGAATACATCTCACTGCGGTCCATCAATACGCCACCCTTGCGTACCAACATGTCAAGTAACCAAGACAGACTACTTATTCCGACAATGCCGCAACCATCCGGACAGACGTAACCTCATACGTTGTCTCGGCTGTGATCAGGTTTATGTCTCACTAGGTCAAGTGAACATACTATCTTCTGCGATCTACTACACACCGTATGATTGTCCCTATCGGTGAGACGAGAGGATAACATTGTTACATACATGTAAGATTGTTTGACAGATAAGAGAAATAAACCGTTGTATACTCATTATAATAAATGCTTTCAGTATACAAAACCCATCAATCTCCCACTTATACTCAAAGCATAACTTAGCTATTACATAGTATATAGTCCGTCTATCTAGCCTGCTATCTCTTTAACCACTGTCAGTGGTCGGCATCCACCTCAGACCCAGCTTACGAATATATCTTTCGTAGTCTTTCCGCTGCAAGCTCTTTGTAAATGGATCGACAAGGTTGTCCTTAGTGTCAATCTTCTTGATCAGCACATCACCTCTCGATACGATTTCTTGTACGATATGGTACTTTCTCTCTATGTGTTTGCTTGTACTGTGAGACCGCGGTTCCTTTGATTTCGCCACTGCACCAGAGTTATCACAATAAATTGTGAAGCTCCTCGGCAAACTCGGAATCACGCCCAACTCTAAAAGGTAGTTCCTGAGCCATACCCCCTCTTTCGAGGCGTCGGAGGCGGCGACATATTCCGCCTCCATGGTGGAGTCAGCAATGCATTTCTGCTTTGAGCTCCTCAAAGATACAGCTCCACCTCCCAGGGTAAACACATATCCTGAGGTCGATTTATTCTCATCCTGATCCCCTTGGAAATCCGAGTCTGTATAACCCACAGGGCACAAATCCTCACTTTGATAAACTAGGCAGTAATTCCTAGTTCTCTTCAAATACTTGAGGATGTGCTTTACCGCAGTCCAATGCGCCTGTCCAGGGTTAGAATGATATCTTGCTACTATGCCAACGGCATAACAGATATCTGGCCTGGTACATAGTATCGCATACATGAGGCTACCCTTCGCCGAAGCGTATGGTACAAGACTCATCTCATCTTTCTCCCGCTGTGACTGAGGACACTGCCCACTAGAAAGATGAACACCATGTCTGAAAGGTAGCAAGCCTTTCTTGGCGAGTTGCATGCTGAACCGGGCTATCACAGTATCCACACTGGGATAAACTCAACATTCTTCTCTTATGATCTCGTTAGACCTTAATTCCAAGAATGTAGCCAGCTTCTCCCAAATCCTTCATTTGGAACTGTTCGGATAACCAAACCTTGATTTCCGACATCACTCCCTCGTTGTTTCCAAATAGGAGTATGTCATCAACGTATAGTGCAAGGAAAACCACGCTCCCACTGACACAAAGTCAGTAAACACAACTTTCGTTTTCCAACTGTGCAAATCCATAGGATTTAATCACATCGTTGAAACGTAAGTTCCACGACCTCGAAGCTTGCTTAAGCCCATACAAGGACTTCCTAAGCTTCCAGACAAGATGTTCTTCGCCCTTGCGTATGTAACCCTCGGGTTGCTGCATATAGATGTCCCTACCTTCTTCAAGGTAACCGTTTAGGAAAGCGGTTTAATATCCATCTGTCAGATCTCGAGGTCCATATGCGCAGCTATGGCAAGGAGTATCCAGATGGATTTGAGCATGGCTACGGGTGAAAAGGTTTCGTCATAGTCAATGCCCTCTTTCTGACTATAACCCTTTTCCACCAGCCTGGCTTTAAAATCCGTAACCTTTCCATCCACCCCTTTCTTTCTCTTGTATACCCATTTGCACCCTATGGCCCTAAAGCCATCCGACAAATTAGTTTTCTGGTATACATCCATAGCAGTTATGGATTCAATTTCAGAATCCATGGCGACACACCATTTTTCAACATCCTTGTCCTGCACTGCCTCTTCGTAAGTCAGTGGGTCAGAGTCCTCATGTCCGTCATCCTCACCCACGAACATGTACCTTTCCGACTGGAAAATAAATCTCCCACTACGACGAGGTATCAGTGCCGTGTAAGTAGTAGGTGCAGTAACTTGTGGTTTTGCACCTTGCACTGAAGAACGTGTCCGTGGTAATGTACCTCTCACAGGTGCACCCACATCTACACGTTCCCCTTCACTTGGAATCGCATTCTCGTTTTCAATTTCTTGAAGAACGATATCACTCCATGACTTGTGATTACTCACATACTCTACTCCAAGAATCTAGTGTTGGTGCTAACAATGACTCTCTGACTCTGAGGACAGTAAAAGTAACCACCTTTCGTTTGCCTGGGATACCCTATGAACAATATTACCTTTGACCTGCTTTCTAACTTGTCAGGTTCCTTCGACAGTACGTGTGCCGGACAGCCCCATAATCTAAAGTTGCGAAAACTCAGTTTGCGACCAAGGAAGAGCTCAGAAGGCGTCTTAGGAACTGATTTAGAAGGCACCACATTTAATACGTAAGCTGTTGTTTCCAATACGTAGCCCCAAAACGAAATTGGTAAGTTTGCATAACTCATCATTGATCTTACCATCTCTAGAAGAGTCCTATTTCTTCTTTCAGCTACACCATTTTGCTGGGGAGTACCCGGTGCAGTCCACTGGGATGTAATCCCGTTATCTGACAAATGTTGCAGAAACTCGTTACCGAGGTATTCGCTACTGCGGTCAAATCACAGCGATTTGATAGTTTTCCCGACCTTCTTTTCTACCCCAGCCTTGAACTCTTTGAATTTCTCAAAGCATTCAGACTTGTAGCGAAGCAGGGAAACATATCCGTACCTTGAGTAATCGTCAATGAAAGTGACGAAGTACTCGTACCCTCCACGAGCTTGCGTGGACATCGGTCCACATAAGTCAGAATGGATCAATTCCAACACTTCCTCTGCTCGAGACTGACTAGCCTTGAAAGGCCTAGTTGACATCTTGCCCTCGATGCAGGATTCGCAGACTTGATAAAGTACAGCCCGGACTAAGTCCAATGTACCAAAATCTGCAAGTCTCTGAATCCGCTTCAAGCTGATGTGACCCAGTCTCAAGTGCCAAAGATATGTAAGATCCTCATTAGAAAAAGTAAGTTTTCTCTTTCTGGGATTATCAATTACGGATGAATTACATGAAATACTTGCGGAAGACTTATGATTGCAGTTAATAACATAGAGAGAATTATTCAGCATTCCACGACAGATAACACCGTTATTACCAATGATAGAAACACCACTATAAAAAATAACTGAATATCCATCAACATAAAGTTTGGAAACTGAAATAAGGTTCTTCCGAAAATCCGGCACGTACAAAACATCTCTCAAAGTCAAAACATAATCATCAAAGTACAAGGTGAAATCTCCAATGGCAGCTGCACTCACTTGTGCTGTGTTCCCCATTGAGATGGTAACCTCGTCATTCTTCAGCACCCTCCTTGGTGTGAACCCCTGCAAAATGTAACAAACATGATCAGTAGCTCCAGTATCCACTACCCACGAATGAGTAGAAACCGATGCTAAACATGTTTCCGTTACAAATACAAATGACATACCTTGTCCTTTGCCTTCGCATGCGTTCTTACTTGAAGTGATACCAACCCTCTTCAACTCATTTGACCTCCTCTCATGTGATCTGCGATCAATCATATTCTTGCACACAGTATGAACCACATCTTTCAATGTGCTCAAGCTATGCCCAAGATCTGATAACTCAGAATCCCATGAAGGTATGAAAGACTGTCTTGCTATGAGATCAGTAAGCAACTCCTATAAAGAGTACTCACTTCTCTTAGCTACATCCTCCTTAAAGTCATAGAATGAAAGCGGTAAAGAGTTCAGGATTATATCGATTTTAGCCCGATCAGAGATACATCCACCTCTACGTGTGAATCGTTTCATGGTGTTATCCATCATCATCACATGCAGTGTCACCGAACTGCCATCAATCATTCTCTTACAGACAAGGTCTTTCACGAGATCATAGTTGATAGTTCGTTCCACTTCGCCATACGTGGCCACTAAGTCCATCCAGATCGTAACAGAGCTACAATAGCCCATGTACTTGAGCTTCAGTTCTCTAGACAGGTTATCCGAGATTAACTTGTAAGTAAAATCCTCAAATGTCACCTATCTGTCATAGAACTCCTTCTCACGTCTAGAGACTTTATGGTAACGTGGAGTAAGTGGCATCATAGTAAGAACAAACATGTGTTGCTTAGTCAGGAGAATATACTCAATGCAGTATCTCCATTCATGGAAGTTTGGACCAGTTAGAGGATTGAGAGCAAGTAAATGATCGACAGTAGACATAGACATATCTGAAACAATAAAGAATCTTAAATAAGAACATACATGTAGAACTTCGAAAACAAATGCATTGAAAACCTCTTAATAAATCAAATACAAATGTTTTCCACTAATTGCCCAAGAGTTCCCACCGCAAGCTACACTCGTAGACGTTTACGATGTCACCCTCAACCCAAACTGCGGGTTTTAAGCCCCAATTCATTTAATTTCACTACCATGTCAGGAACCTTTTGACACTAGAAATTAATAATTAGTGAAAACCTTAGACCAAGCCATCTCTCAAGAACAGGGATGCAATTCTTGCATTATATTCTAAGATGCTTCTAAGCCATTAACCACAAATTTAACTCCGACCAAAAGAGACAGTTTAGCATGACACGTAACCATACCGCACAACCCTTAAAGCTTTTGTTATCTATAATTTAAATCAATCTTAGAATACTTATGAAAGAGATCTAAGCAAGCTACACTCGTAGACGTTCACGCAAAACCCTCCCACTATTCACATGATTTAAATTGTTTGGCTAGAAATCCCAACAACCTTACTCATGCACCTCTAGGAACTAGCAAGCTTCACTCGTAGACGTTTACTAGAACGAGAGATACACTTACAGCCTAGGACCGCTTTGTGGAGGTCTATTGATTTTAATTAAAAAAAATTCGCTTAGTATTTTTCTTTTAAAAGGTTTCTTATATGCGCACATATAATTTCTTTGTTATTATATTTTCCAAATTTTTGCATGTAATTAAACAAGCCCAAATTTCCCAAAATATAATCCAACAAGAAATTAATCACATAAGCATGCTTGGAAAACTGTAAATAATAAAAGCGATAAATCATGCTTTTCCTATTATCTACACATGCTTAATTGCGCACATAAATAAATCACATATCATACGAGGACAATTAAGGCAAACAAAAACTCCTCGTGGCCCCACAAAATAGGAAAAATAAATCCTATCTATTACAATTTGAATTTTGAATTTAATAGATAAATTCAAATCTTCACAAATCTTCTAAGGCCTCCAAATCTTTAACCACCAAATTTTTTGGGCTTTAGGCCTTTGTGATCTGATGATTGACCCTAACCCTAATGCAAACCCTAGGGTATACACAGGATTGCACCAACCACCTAAACATGAGCCACCGCGATGGGACAGCAGCCGCCGATGACGACAGAGCCACCACCATCACCGTCGCCCGCCGCAACCGCTGCTGCGCGCGCGTCGCGCGCCCTCAGCCGTCGTTTGCCGTCCGCGCGCCCGCCGCCCGCGACGCGCACCTTCGCGCGCCGTCGCCCGCGCTGCCACCGCCGTTCGTTGGCTCCGTCTTCGTTCTTCGTCCTTGACTCGTCCAATTACAGATTTGAAAAATAAAAATTACAGAATAATCTATTCTATTACAATTTTTATCAAATCTATACTAATCACAAATTTTCTCGTGATTTTACAAAATTAATTCAGCCCTACATTGATAAACCACCGCAGGCTGAATCATACGGGTTGCCACGATGAAAAAAAACCATTCACAATACAAAATAAAATTCATACATGCATATTTGAATTCATTGTATACAACAAAGCCATAAATCAGAAACCTGGCTCTGATACCAATTATAGGGATTTCTGGTGAACCGAATCACAAAATCCAACTGAACCGGATCGATTTATTGATATTGCATACATCAATAATTCACAATAAAATCCTAGCATGCTCCTATGAATTTAATTCGAATTGTGGATTGCAGAATATACTTGAACTCCATAGATTCTGAAACGATCTTTCGCGTTTGAATTCCAAACTTGAATCAACCACGCAATTTGATTAACACTGCGGAAATAGAAATTAGAACCAGATCTAATTTCAAGAATTAATCAAAATAAAAAGAAAAAGAGAATATGAGTTTTTTCTCTAGATCAGATCTTCAGTTCTGTATCCCAATGCTGTTCAGATATGCTACTAGTGAGGACTCCACAGATCTGTATCAGTAGGCTAGAGTCGAAAAATCCTTCTCCTCCCTCTACTGCATGCGCCGCCCCTCTCTTTCTCTCTGATTTGAATTATGATCAAGGTGGCTAGGGTTTCAGAGAGAGAGAGGGGTCTATTTATAGACCTAGGGTTTTATCCCTAATGGGCTACTGGGCTCCATTCAGCATATATTACTTGGGCCAGACCTGGGACCTAATGCAAATAATAAAGTGGGCCTATAAATTAATTAACTCCCATGTCCACAACCCAGGACATAATTAATTAATTAATATTAATTCTTTTTCACCACAGAATTAATATTGACCTACCCCTTTATTACCACGTTCTGAGAACGGGCTGTATTAATTGAGAATCCCCATATTTAAGGTTACCGGATATTCATTAATTAATTGGAGCTTCTGACAAGCTCTATATAAAATTAATACTCAATCCTTATCACTCGTGCCTGAACTTATTCAGCCTGCAGAACTTTGGCACGATGAATGTCATTGAGCTCCTCAGGAAATGTCCACATCCTATTACTCGGATATGGTTATCTAAACCCAGTCTCAGGCGTTACTACACGAACTGCTGTTACCCAAGATGCGGATATACGATCACGTTACTCAGGCTCTCCACCATGGCAAGTCAAAGCAACAGTCAACCCGTGCAAACCCCTAAACCTTCGTTAGGGTTTGGGCTTAATCAATATCAAGATCTTGTATTCGCTGATGTCAGACAGTTGAATATATCTCACTGCGGTCCATCAATACGCCACCCTTGCGTACCAGCATGTCAAGTAACCAAGACAGACTACTTATTCTGACAATGCCACAGCCATCCGGACAGACGTATCCTCATACGATGTCTCGGTTGTGATCAAGTTTATGTCTCACTAGGTCAAGTGATCATACTGTCTTTTGCAATCTACTACACGCCGTATGATCGTCCCTATCGGTGAGACAAGAGGATAACTTTGTTACATACATGTAAGATTGTTTGAAAGATAGAAGAAATAAACCGTTGTATACTCATTATAATAAATGCTTTCCGTATACAAAACCCATCAATAGCAAGTTGAAAAGAGCATACACAATGGAGATGAAGTTGATAATCTTAAAACTGAGAAGAGTAAAAAGAAGAAACTCTCACTTTTGATGGTGGAACTGGCGGAGGTTGCATTGCAACCCCGCCCAGCCCAATGAAATTATTAATTTGGAATGCTCGGGATTGGAGAGTCCCCGAGCATTCAACAAATTTTGTCGGCTCATTGCTGACATCTCTCTCCAACTTGTTTTTCTCATTGAGACAAAACTACATAAATGTGATTGTGGAAGATGGAGGAATTTGCTCGATTTTGCAAGTTTATTCATTGTGGAAGCTAAAAAGCAAAATGGAGGACTCATCCTTTTATGGACTAATTATATTAGTGCCCAAGTTCGTTCTTTTTCAGACGGTCACATCGACACTTTCATTGATGAGGGAACAGGAAAATGGCGTTTTACGGGATTCTACAGTAATCCAAATGCAAGCCAACGAAGTCACTCTTGGAAGCTTTTGAGAAAGCTCGCAATCTGGATAGGAATACATTCATCCCTGACTTGTAGGAGGAGATTTCAATGAAATTCTCTTTGAAAGTGAAAATTTTTTAGGCAACAACCGTAACCAAAAATAAATACGAGAATTTAGAGAAGCAATAATTGAATGCGGCATCAGTGATTCTCAACCTCACAACATAAATTGGACTTGTCTCAATAACAGAAAAGAGGACTACCTTATCTACGAAAAGTTTGATAGATTCTTCTGCAATAAATTTTGGAAAAGCTTTAGCCATGATGACACTCTTGAAACATTGGATCTCTATGGAAGTGATCATAGACCCCTTATAATGACAACTGAAGCTGTTAAAGTTATGCCCACATTTCAAAGAAGGAAAAAAATTCACTTCGAAGAAAAGTGGATGCTCGACAAGAACTTCCTTCAAGCTTTTACTGAGCATTGGAGAAATTACAAGCACATCAATGATTGGAAAACAAGAATTGATATCTGCAGACACTTTCTCACTCATTGGGCAGGGACCAGGTTTGACAAGCTTCCAAAACAAATTAGAAGGTAAGAAAATCTAGGAACATCTTGCTTCATAAAATTGGAGACAAAGGTGATGCACAAAAGCTCAATCAATAAATAAAGACTTGGAGCATCTTCTAAGCATAGAGGAAAGTCATTGAAAATCTCGTGCACGAGTCAATTGGCTTTCACAAGGTGACAAAAACACAACTATGTTCCACACTAATGCTTTAGAACGCAAAAAAAAAAAGAACACAATTAAAGGGATTGAAAACGAAAGTGGAATCTAGAACACATCCGAAAAACCTAAAGCTGAAGTGATTGAAAAATACTTCAATAATATCTTTACCAACTCCAACCCCACGACAATGAACATAGAGGAGGTTATACAACACGTTCATATAAGATTGAGTCTTATGGCTGCATGAACCAACAATTCTCTTTACCAACTCTAACCCCAACGCCTTCATATTCCACAAAAGAGAAAGGTAAATCATGTCTTATGACTGCACGAACCAACAATTCTCTAAATTTCTCTTGACTGAAACTAGAAGCTCTTTTAGCCAAACATGAATCTGTAGGGTTTTACCGTGAACCGAATCACCAAAACCAAATGAACCAGATCGGATCTATGGATATTGCTCACAATTAAATTACTCAAAGACCTAGCATGCTCCTATGAATTTAATACGAGATTGTGGATTGAGAGAGTACCGTAATTCCGTAGGGTCTGTACCGATCTTTTGCGTTTGAATTCCAAACTTCAATTCAACCACGCAAATTGAATTTGTCTGCGGAAATAGAAATTAGCAACCCTAATTTCAAGACAAAATCGAAAACAAAGAAAGGGGAAAGAAGAAATCCGTTGTTCTCCAGATCAGGTCTTCAGATCTGTGTCCCGGTGCTGTTCAGATCTACTACTGGTGAGGACTCCGTAGATCTGTGGCTTGAGCAGGACCAGAATTCAAAAATTCTCCTCCTTCTCCCTTGAAGTCGGCGCCCCCTCTCTCACTCTCTAGATCTAGGGTTTTTCAAATTGTGTTATGAAGTGGCTAGGGTTTCAGAGAGTGAGAGGTCTATTTATAGACCTTGGGTTATAAAACCCTAATGGGCTCCTGGGCTCAATTCAGCACACTTATTGGGCCAGACCTGGGACCTAATACAAATAATAAAGTGGGCCTATAAATTAATTAATTCCCATGTCCACAACCCAGGACACAATTAATTAATTAATATTAATTCTTTTTCACCACAGAATTAATACTGACCTACCCCTTTATTACCACTTTGTGAGAACGGGTTGCATTAATTGAGAATCCCCATATTTAAGGTTA
>JAPKLW010000283.1:0-22663 GCA_026898455.1 Plectranthus barbatus | reverse complement strand
AGTACCACTCAAACCTTATCACTCGTGCCTGAACTTAATCAGCCTGCGGGACTTTGGCACGATGAATGTTATTGAGCTCCTCAGAGAATGTCCCCATCCTATTACTCGGATATGGTTACCTAAGTTCAGTCTCAGGCGGTACTACACGAACTGCTGTTACCCAAGATGCGGATATATAAGCGCGCTGTGTTGGCTTTCCACCATGGCAAGTCAAAGCAACAGTCAACCCGTGCAAACCCTGAACCTTCGTTAGGGTTTGGACTCAATCAATATAACGAGATCTTTTATTCGCTGATGTCAGACAGACGAATATATCTCACTGCGGTCCATCAATACGCCACCTCTGCGTACCAGCATGTCAAGTAACCAAGACAGACTACTTATTCCGACAATGTCGCAGCCATCCGGACAGACATATCCTCATACGCTGTCTCGGCTGTGATTATGTTTATGTCTCACTAGGTCAAGTGATCATACTGTCTTCTGCGATCTACAACACGCCGTATGATCGTCCCTATCGGTGAGACAAGAGTATACCATTGTTCATACATGTACGATTGTTAACAGATAGGAGAAATAAACCGTTGTATACACATTGTAATAAATGCTTTCAGTATACAAAACCCATCAGAATCTTTATCAGACATAACCAAATACTGTCCCATATCTTTTGTTGTCAACCTCACACATGATTTCATATGACGGATTAAATTACATGTTCCTTGTTTGCTATCAGCCAAATACTTCTTCTTGCATTGTAGACATTCACAATATAGCTGCTCGTTTGGCTTTGCAGGGAGCATGCGAAAATGTGTCCAAACTCCTGAGGTACATTTTCGTTTCTTTCTTTGCTGAGTTTGCTCATCCACCTTCACCTTATCTCCATCGCATTCCGATTGCCCCATTTGTGTAGCCATTGAAGTATCATTAAGTGAATCAACATCATCACCTTCAATACTTGTAGGATTCTCTGAATTGGATTACATAATCCTATATAAGAACAAAAAAAAAAAGATAAATTAAACAATAAAATCATTTTCTCAACAGTAAATGTGTACATGTGCGTGAGTCAAAGCCTAATCATGGCTCAGATTCGCAAGTATTTTACAAAATTTATTACAACATGCACTTAAACAAAGAATAAATAAAGACCAATTACCCCTTTGGAGCAAGATTGTATTGAAGTGAGCATTTATAGTGATGGATATCTAATTTGGAACCCCCCTTTTCTCTTTCATAGACCTCTTCATGAACAGGGGAAATACTTTATTTATTTCTTCAAACATGGTCTAAAGTTTATGATGCAATTTAGTGAACAAGAAGGAATGACCTGCTTCATTCCATAATTGGAAGATAAATAATGATTCCGAAAGTTTCAGCAAAAGTTGAGTCTTTCCTTCTTTTTTAATCCCTTATTTCCTACTTGTTGTCAATTCAATATTATTATTAATTTATGTCCTAATATAGACAGCCTCATTACCAGAACTGCAAATCTCAATTCCGAAAGTTTCAGAAAAAATCTCTGGATTGCAGTCTCTGGACTGCCCCTATTCGGCAGACCTACAATCACCCACCCACCCTTCTTTCTTCTCTTATTATTTCTATTCTACACTTCTCATTATTTCTTCTATTAAATCAATTTATTGCTGAAGCTGACATATTTATACATTTTATTAGTTTAAAAAATATTGATAAGAAAGAAGAATGAGACGGTTTGATAGTGGAGGAATCAAACCTCGAGCATATCTAACGCTACTAAATTCCAACCAAACCTGCCATCTCTACACACACTTTCGTCTACCCAGTGTCAGTCTCTGTTTCTTGAGAGAGAGAGAGAGAGGATATTGACCTGAAATCGTAGGAGCACGGGTCGAGCAGAGAAGGGCACCGAGTAAGAGAGAATAGATTAGGGATTTAGGGCGACGGGGCGAGGCGACGGTGGGGAGATGGCGACGGTGGGTCGAGGGCGATGACAATCGCTGGGCAACGATGATGGACGGCGCCGCAACGAGAGACGAGATGAGAGGAGAGGTGAGACGACGAGTTGGGCTGCTGGAGCGAAATCAAAATTAGGAATAGGTTTAGATTTTTTTACGTTTTTAAAATTATTAATATTATTATATTATTTCTAAAAATAAATAAATAAATATTATTGGGTTATACGAGTTTCGCGGGTTGACCCAAACCCGACCTAATTTTTATACAGGTTTCGCGGGTTAGACCTGAAATTGACCTGAATGTTAAATGGATCGACCCAACCCACAAATTTCGGGTTGGCTTCGTGTTGGGTTGTCGGGTCGTGTCGGAGATTGTCGCCCCTAGCAGGGGGGTCTGCTCGATGAGGAGTTGATTCGGTCGTCGAGTTCTCCATCAACCACGACTCTGTTTTTCATTATTTTTGTATCATATGCGATTATCATTGTTATTTTAGATGAGTGTCATTATTTTTGAATAAATGTTTCATTGTTTGAATTCCTGTTTAATGGATTGATAATTATTTATTTATTTCTACATTGTGTGAACTCAGTTGATATGTAGCATTGTACGCTGTTTTATATTATCATTGTTACCTTTATTAAATATCATTTTATCAAAATTATCGTTTAATCTTAATTGATTTATAATACACCTTTAAGATCATTGTTATCTTTATTGACTATCATTGTACGAATAATTAAAATTGTTTATACATTTAACCATAATATATTAGTGAAAGTTGACAGAATTACCTTACAATGACACACAAAGCCATAAACAATAATAACGATTAACTTAAGATTATGGAATAAATCGTTTATATGATAATAATGGAAAAAATCGTGGGGGATTTGATTTGGTAACTGAATCCGAAAAATCAGCATGTAGATTTAATTCCATTTCAATTTTGTCCGTTTATGACTAATTTGCCCTTTCAATGATAGAAGAACTTAGCAACAATGATAAATGACAACAAAAAATCTGGGATGTCTATTTTCGAAATCAAAGGCTGGATTTTGGTCTCTGTTCATTCATAAACACATGATCAACCATGAATGCACATATATATATATATATATATATATATATATATGATTTCTCTCTTTTCCTATCTCTTATTCTTTCTATATATATATGCACTTGCGGAGGATTGCCTGTTTCAATTTCTCATACCAAGAAACTATATAAACTTGTGTAACATGTCTATTCTAGCTAGCAAAAGCTGCAGATAGATGATATTAATAAATAAATGCCTGTTTTATTTTTCTGTATATCTGGCGGCTGATTCTTTTACAATTTATCCTTGTTTCATATTTGTATTACACGTCTTGGGACTTTGTGAGTTTGCATCTTCTCATTATAGAGAGAGAGACACCCTGGTAATGATAATATATATTCTTCATATTAATTGTCTTATCAGAAATGACTAAATATTCTCCTGCAAAAGTTTTAGTACAACATTATTCTGGACTTCTGGTTATCTTGTCTTGTTATTTTTTTATTCATCTATAAGTTCTGCTTCTTCCTGCTTCTTCTCTTGTTGATTGGCTTGTTTCATTGCTCTTTTCTCTTTCATCTTCTTATCCCATAATTTTGTTTAGAGTTGAATCTGCATGGAGTCATTCATTCAGAGGAGCTGCAGTAGAAGAAGGTGTACTCGATCCGCTTATGCTTGGGGCATTGTGATTGTGTTCGATGTGTTGGTCATATATATATGGGAAATATTTGTATCAATATTTGAATGTAATTAGATTAGAATAATTAAGGAGAAAATCACTCTTGTAATATATATATATATATATATAGAGTTGTGATCATATGTTAACCACTTCCCAGATGTTACCTGTTACCTCGCTGGCGGTGTATTATCTAGACAAGCTAACTACATTATCTACGTAAAATTAGGTACATTGCGAAGATAATGTAGTTAGCCTGTCTAGATAATACACCGCCAGCGAGGTAACAGGTAACATCTGGGAAGTGGTTAACATATTAATGCATCCATATATATATATATATATATATATATATATATAGAGGAGGGATCATGTAAAAAATAATCCCCCTGTGAGAAAAAAGAATGAATTGTGTCCATCAGATCTAAAAAAATCAATGGTTGATATTGAATCAAGCAACAACTAAAACGCAATCAAGAAACAAAATAATCAAGCAACAACTAAAGCACAATCAAGCAACATTGCAATCAAGCAACAACTTGAATACAATCAAGCAATGTAGTAAATGCAATCAAGCATCTTTCTCACTTTCTCACGTTAAGAGTTTTCTCACTGGATCCGCTCCCTATATAGAGGATATATATATATATATATATATATGCTGTTCAGAATCAATAAAAACAAACTTTCACTACAAGAAAAATGCGAAACAACAACGGTTAAAAAGTGTTGTCGTAGGGCATTTTGAAGTGTTGTCGTAAGTGGTGTTGTTGTAAGTTGGTACTGAAAGACAACGGTTTTGAAACCGTTGTCGTTTCTAAAAAAGACAACGGGTTTAAAGCTGTTGTCTTTTAAATCGTTGTCTTTTCTCCAACATGAAAAAAATTAAAATGGAGAAGGGGTATCGATCCTAGTACCTCTTGCATGATACACGGGAGCTCAACCATCTAAACTACATACACGTATTATATAATTTCTATATCATTTATAATTATAATTATTAATGTATCTTTAATTTAAATCAAATAAATTAGCACATATTGTTTTGTCATTTTATATTTTATAATTAGTCTAAAAATCGAGGTATTTTTTAAACACTTCATGTATTTTTTTGAATAATCATTTAAAAATATTTAATTCACCTTACATACCCACATGTTTCAAAGGTATTTCAACCTATGATCTTTTGGTTATCGGCAAGATGGTTTTACCACGCACAATTATTATTGTAATAGCTAGAAATATGGATAAAATCGTCTACTCTCTAATGGTATTTTATTTTATATTTAATTATTTTGTTTCCTAAATTTAGTTATTATTTTTAAAAAATAAAAATGAAGTATAAAATAATATAGGGAAAACTATTAAATACACCAAATGTAACGTTTAACTCTTCAAAATATTACAGAGTATTTGTAATACCCCGTGTATTAATTTGATTTTGTACGAAATACTCGAAACTAATAAAGTATTTTGTTTCCAAAGTTTGCGTGTTTATTTTGATGATTTGATGTAGAGAATTTAAACCATACAATGGAGTTGGATCACATTGTATAAGACTGGAAATCTAATGTAGTAATGAGCTTGATATTGCATAATATTGAAGAAAATGTCAAGAATTTGTGAAAGTATTATGTATTGGAGATTGGATTTTGGATATATATGCATGAGAATTTGGAGTTTTATGAGGACATTGGAAATATTGTGTTGGAAATTCAAGTATTGGACTATACAACATATTGGGATTATTGGAATTATTATACACATATAGATATGTATGTATAGATATAATTATAATACATACATATATAGAATTATATTACAACAACTATACCATATATTATATTCTAGAGAGAGAATAGAGCAGCCCCCTTCTCAAAACCCTTCCCGTCAGACCACCTTGTCGGCGCGATTCCGGCCAACTTCGGCAACCATCCGGCAAACCACCACCACCATCGTAAAGCTCTCATCTCAAGCTTCATTTTGAGTAATCGTGGGCTCCAAGAGGACAAGAAACGAGAGAGATATTGAGGTGAGAAGTTAAGGTGGGTTTGTGTTGCAATTTTTGAGATTTAAGGTTTGAATCTCCTTTTTCCGGCCAGTAATCGGCGTTTTGACGTTAGATTTGTATTCCTTGTGTTGTAGTGAACGTTCGGACGTCAAGAAAACAGAGTTTCGTCGCCAGAAATCGCCAGCGCCGCCGTGTGTGGAGGAGCTCCGGTGAGCTTTCTTTTTCCTTGATTTCTCCGTGAATTTCGGTGTTTGGACGCTATATTCGTGCTCTAGAATGTCCTAGGATCTTAAATATATCATTGCATGTACGATCGGATGGAGGAATTGCGAGAAAATACGAGTTTCAGGGTAGAAACCGGCGAGTTCGTCGGAGAAGACGACTCGAGGTGTGCGACACAATCAAGCAGAACGGAGTGCCCCAAGACACCATCCGGATGCGTTTGTTTTCTTTTTCTCTCAGGGATGAGGCCCGGTCTTGGTTTGCTGGTTTGGACAAGAGCAGAATTGCCACATGGGCACAACTCCGAGCAGAGTTCCTCACCAACTTCTTCCCACCCAGTGTCATCATGAAGAGGAAGTCTTACATCACTCACTTCAGCCAGAAGTACGATGAGACCCTCTATGAAGCTTGGAAGAGATACAAAGAGCTGTTGAGGATGTGCCCCATCCATGGATTGATCTTGAGATGCAGGTATGCCATTTTTATGAAGGATTAACCCCTCACTTAAAAGAATTGGTTGATGCTTCAGCTGGAGGACTTCCCATGAAGAAAAGTGGAGAAGAGGGGATGCAACTTCTTGCAGACATGGCCCTCAACAGTCATCAATGGCCTACTGAAAGACAGAAAGGAGTCAAAGCAGTGACCACTACTCCAGAAATTGATGTGGTGGCAGAAGTAAAGAAGCTCCGAGAAGAGTTCAAATAGTTGGAGGCCGGTAGAGCTTCGATAGCAGCTATTTCAGATCCCAACATGGCCATTGTTCCCATTGAGGCCGACTACATCTACCAAGGAAGCAGTTCGAGCACCTCCAATACCGCTGAAGTGAACTACGCCAATGGAGGTTACAACAACAACAACTACCGAGCCAACAATCAAGGGTACACTTACAGTGCTAAGAACCATCCTGGTTTTTCTTATTCTAACCCTTATGCAGCTGAGAATCCTCCACCGGGGTTCAGTGTTGGAGCCGGGGGAGAGATTGTGGAGAAGAAGAAGTCTGTGCTGGAGGAGACACTTGAAAAGTTCATCAAAAGCTCCGACAATAGGTTTGGCAAGGTGGAAACTGAGGTGAAGAACATGTCCACTCACATGCAGCATATGACAAAGCACCTTCAGATGCTCGATGCACAGTTTAGTCAGATTTCCACTGCTATGAGCAATCAACACAAGCCAGGCCAGCTCCCCAGCACCACAGAAGTCAATCCTTAGAAGGCCAAACAGGTCAATGCCATTTCCTTGAGGCCCGGTACGAGGTACGAGGGTCCTAGTATGTCCAAGGATGATTTTGGGGCTGAAAGAGAGGAATTTCCCGCAGAAGATACCTCTGTTTCGATCGACACAGAGCCTGTGTCGATCGACACAGAGGCCAGGGAGAGCAGCAGAGGTCGACAGGACAGCAAATCGACAGACAGGGGGGATGCAGCCATGTCGATCGACACCCCCCCTGTCGATCAACAGGCAGGACAGAAAGAGGTAGTCGACAAGCAGACAACACAGGTGCCACATAGAGCTGAAAATTCAAAGAAGAAAGGTGATCCAATTCCTCCAATGCCCTTTCCCCAGAGATTTGCAAAGAAGAAGGAAGACTCCAAGTTTGCTCGATTCGTGGAGAATCTCAAGAAGGTCAACATCAACATTCCCTTGATCGAGGCTCTCCGCGAGATTCCCGGCTACATGAAGTTCTTGAGGAAGCTGATGAGCGAGAAGAAGCCGGTAATCGAAGATCAAACTATTTCAATTCATGAACAATGTAGTCTTCTTTTGCAGAAATAGGTTCCAACCAAGAGGTCTGATCCGGGATGCTTCTCTATTCCGATCGAGATTGGGGGAAAGGAGTTTAGGAATGTCCTCTGCGATACAGGAGCCAGCATCAACTTGATGCCATTTTCAGTTTTTCAAAAGTTGCAGATAGGCGAGATGAGGCCAACCTCAATCACTCTTCAGATGGCTGATCGCTCAATTTCTCGACCAAGGGGAGTTGTGGAAGATGTTTTAATTCGTGTTGGTCATTTAATATTTCCTGCTGATTTTGTTGTTTTGGATATGAAGGAACAACATGGAATGCCAATGATCCTTGGAAGAGAGTTTCTGAAAACAAGTGGTGCACTGATAGACTGCCGAGGTGGGGAGATTACACTCTGAAGGAATGACGAGACAATCACCTTTGTGATTGATCAAAGCCAAAAGGAAGCAGATTGCAATAAAGTCTCCACCACCATTGAGGAAGATGAAGAAGCCGCCGAGATCGAATGGGAGCGCGAAAATGGGATGGCAAAATTGCTAATTACACCATCCTCTTCCGAGCTCACCACTGTTATTCGTGATCAGATGGTCTACATGATCGATGCAAGGGGGCGGCGAGTCTGGACCCGACCTCCTTGGTGAAGGATCCCTATCGTCGAGCCACGACAATAACTAAGGCACTGAATGGGAGGTAACCCATTGTTTTACTTGCTTTATTTCAATTTTTCTCTAATTTTCGTGTGTTGTTTTTGTTATTAAAAAATATATATATAATTTCGGAGCTCTGTTTTGATCGACACACAGGGTGTCGATCGAAACAGAGGTGGATCGACAGAGCACTTCAAGCCAGCTCTTGGGTCGACAAGAAGGCTCTGTGTCGATCGACAGGGCCCCTATCGATCGACACAGAGTGCCAGCAGCCACCAAATTCTGTCTTTCGCGTACTGCAGCTTCCGGTGGATAAAAAGTCGATGTCTGAGATCGACAGTCAGGTACCGTTCTTCTTCTTGTCTGATTTTCAAACTTTTTCTTACTCTCCGAGTTCGAAATAAGTTTGGGGGGATGTGGACAAGAAGTTGAACTTTTATCCTTTATTTTTATTCGCTTGCTTGCTTTCCTGTTTTATTTACTTTTACTTGCTTTATTTGATTTGGTGTGTTTAAATTTTGCTAATAAAAAAAAATATAGATAGTATGTGAGGAAAATTTTTAAGTAATTGAACCCTCTAGCATTATATGCAACGTTTGGAATCGATCTTTGATTAGTTGAGTTGATTTCGATTGTGGTTGATTTGCCTATGAATGTAGAATACCGCATGATAGGGCTTAATTGAAACTTACACTTGCATGATGTTTGAGTGGATTGAAATTGACTAAGGAAGAATTTTTTTGAACCCAAGTGAGTTTTTGAGCCTTTATTTGTTCATGAGAGATTCGCATGTGTGTTTTCATTTCTCTAGAACTTGCTTTTGTTCTGTTTTGAGACTGCATAGTGTGCACAATGATAGAAAATGATCTTAGGCCATCTTTGTTAGCCAATTTATCCCAAACACTGTCCCTTGTAATATTTTATCCTTAGTCAGCCCCTTTGAGCCTTACTTCATTTTTTTCGTCTTGTCTATGAGATTTCTATGATAGTAGGGAGGTTTTTGTCTTGTCTATGAGACTGTGGGAAGAATAAGGGTGGAATATTTGAAAGTGGATAAGAAAACTTTATAATTGGTGTGCAAAGAAAGATAGCTCTAGAAAAATGTCCTTATAAGCTCAAATGTTTAAACAAAAATTTTAAGAGCATAAAAGGGCTAGAAAAGAAAAAAAAAGAAAAAAAAAAAAAAGAAAAAGAGAAGAGCCTTGGTTTGTGTTGAAAATATTAGGAGATGGGGTAGATGTTGATAGATGGTGATTCTGATTTGTTGAGAGTGATCAACTCAATATTTTCTTTTTAGTCACTTGGCCATATTTCCCCACCTTATCACAAAAAAGCCTACATTACAACCCTATCAAAGTCCTTTTTGATTCTTGAATTGTGCGCACAAATAAGCAGTGGAGATTTTAGAACTCTCGCAAGCCTATGGTAGAAATTTCTTCATACATGTTGTGAGTACTTTCATTGAAGCCCAAACACTTGTGTGATGAGCGATACACTTTCCCGTGAGTCTTCCAAAGTTGATGAATATCTTATCTCTTTCAATTGCTTGTGTGATGTGGATTGATGAACCTTGATTGTGATGAAACTTGTGAGGCATTGCACTTTCAACTGCTTGAGATTTCTTTCTTCTTTTCTTCGATTGAGGACAATCTAATATTCAAGTTTGGGGGTTTGATAAGCTCATATTTATACTCACTTATCTATATTTTTCTCCATTATTTCAAGTGCTTTATGTTATGTTTTTACTTATTTTTGTGCATGAGTCTACTTTAGAGGGTGTTATGCCTTTGATGGGTGATTTTTGTAGGTTTTAGGCCAAATTCATTGGAAATCCGTACCGAAAGCAGATGATGTTCAAAGGAATAGTCACGACTTCTTCCACAGATGGAATCTGAGCTAATAAAGCATGGCATTTAAAAGATCTTCGAGTTAGCTTTCCAACGCAACTGGAATCGGGTCAATCGGAGTTCGGGAGAGGAAGTTATGGCCAAAACCGTGAGACTGCGCAGACAGATGTTTCTGTGTCGAGAGACAGGATTTGTGTCGACCGAAACAGAGGTCAAAACATTCCTGTCGATCGAAATTCTTTCTATCGATCGAAACAGAGGTCAAAGTTGCAGAATCGACAGCCTGCCTGTCGATCGACACAGATGTCCGAGAAGGCTATTTTTGGCCTGTTTTGGCAGTTTTTGCTATATTTTCCCAATACTCAAATTAGGTCTTTTTCCCCCTCTATAAATATGAACTCTTAGGCACGAAATTATATCTCTTTTTTCTCTGTTTTACTGAATTCATTGGAGTTTTTCAAGACATTCAAGGTTCTTATTTCTTTAATGATTCAAGTAAGTTTATTTATATTTATTGCAATGTTTATTTCAATTATGTTAGGCTAGAACCCTTAACAGGTTCTAGGGTTTCTCCATCCTCTTTAGCATGTGTTAATTCAATTAATTCCAACCCTAATTAATTGGTTCAAATTCTATGATTTTGATTTTAAAATCTATTTCCAATTGAAGGATCGAGAGATAAAAATTGGATTAGGTTTATAGTTATTAATTTGAGACCGAGAGGAGATAATTAATAATAGGAAAATAGAATTTTGATACAACTGTTTTCTGTCTCAAAAAGAAGAATTAGTTGTAGGGGTTTTCAAATCTGTCTCTTTATTGGGATTGACTAGTTTGTGTTCTTGAGACTGAAAGGTGAAATTCACTTTCTAGTAATCTAGGTTTTAATTGCCCAACAAAGGAATTAATTCCAATTTATCAGTTTTCCCACCTTAATAATTATTTTGGGTTTGGATTGATTGTTTATGCATGTTTGATTGGATTGGTTGATTTCCCTAGAATCTGTGCTTTTTATTATTGAATTTTATTCCCAAGTTATTTTTCTGTTTTGAAAACAAAAACCCTATTCAAAATTGGTTCACTCAAACAAAGAATTGATAAACTATGCCCGTACATGAGATAATTTCATTGCACTATCCTTGTGGGTTCGACTAGCCTTCGGGTTATTATAAATTTATTTGCTCGCTGCTTTCTGCAATTATCAACGGTCATTTGGACACCCCCGTTGAGCCCGATCGGCGGGGTCTGCGGTCGAATGATCTTCTCCTCGGGGATCTTCATCTCCCTCAGTGCATGCATAAATAGGATGTTCGCTGAACTCCCATTATCGACCAGGATCCTCTTCACGAGGCAGTTCGATATTAATAACGATATTACCAGGGCGTCGTCATGAGGATGGCTCAACCCCGGTACTTCTTCACTGGTAAATTCATTTGGGTGGTGACCCGAGTTTTTGCGCGGGGCCAGGACCTCTTCTCGGGTCAGCCGCCTGGCTCTCTTGGCGGCAGACTTCGTGATACCACTGATCTCGGATCCCCCGGTGATGCAGTTAATGGTTCGAACCGGCACCGGGGATTTTGGTGCATCTGCTTTCGCGGTTCGTTGACTTGCTTCTCCCTAGTCCATGTCTTTTTTCCTCGGTCCGATAGATATTCGGCAGGTACCCTTTCTTCAGGAGTTCAACCACTTCGAGCCATAGGGCTCGGCAATCTGCGGTGGTGTGGCCGTGATCATTGTGGAATTCGCAGAACTTATGCACGTCGCGCGAGGCTAGGTCGGCCTTCATCTTCTGGGGCCACTTCACTTTCTCCTGCATTCTTCGGAGTACATTCTGAACGAGATCGGTGGGTGCGATCGAAAGTGTGTACTCCAGGATATATGGGCCGAGGTGATTAACCTGTGGTGGTTTGCTATAGGGGTGCGACCTGGGAGGACGTCTATCCCTCTGCTCCCGGCTACTTTCCTCACGCACGCTAGGCCTCCCGCTGTTACGGCGTGCTCGCCGGTAGGGCTCATCCTCCTCCCACTTGATGAGCGCCCATGCGCGGTTCAGAGCGTCATCCATCGTCTGATAGGGGTAGATGGAGAGCTCGTGGTACAGGTCAGAATCCACGTCGAGACCCTTCGTGAAGGCTCGCACGGTGGTGCTATTAGGGCAATTGGGCACCACAATCAATTCCTTGTTAAATCGTGATAGGTATGCCCTCAGAGGTTCGCCTAGTCTCTGGATCACCGCATAAAGATCATCTGGGTGCTTATCGAGGCGCCTGCTGCTTGAATACTTCCGCAAGAACAGCTAGTGCAACTCTGCAAAGGTAGAGATCGAGCTCCGGGGCAGGTTGATAAACCATTGGAGGGCGGGCCCCGTTAAGCTCGACCCGAAACTCTTGCACATACAAGCTTCCATTAGAGCCCCTAGAATCGCTAGCGCCAACATCTTCTATCGGTATACGGCTATGTGGTTCTCTGGATCTGAAGTCCCGTCATAGAGGACAAAACTAGGTGGGGTGAACCTGGGTGGTAACTCGGCCCCAGCGATATCTGGTGAAAAAGGAGACTCCGCGTAGCTCTCATGAGGAATCGTCTTCTTTGGCACAGGAAGTCCTGTGATTCTGGAGAGCAACGACTCAAAATAGTCGAGCCTTTGTTCGAACCGCCGCTCAATCTGCTGGATGGCTTGCAATTCTGACCGACTTAACTAGCCGGTCTGGTTTCCAGGGGTTAGCGGATCTCCCGGGGTCCTCTCAGCGGTCATTCCTTCGGCACGATCGAATTCTGCCTCCAAATTTCTCGTGGTATTCCTTTCTGTACTTCGAGGTTCTTCGACAATCGGCTGCTTGTTGTTGCCCTGCAATTGCAGCCTTTGGTTTTCCCTCTCGAGGAGTTCGTATTTCCTTGCCATGTCTTCCATTCTGGCCCCCATCGTCTCTATCATTCCCTTCACGCTTTGCACTCGTGTCACCAGCATCGAAACATGGGGATCTCCGAGAATGTCTGGCGACGGCGGCAAGAAAGTCAGCTCTCCTAGGGGAGTAGCGTTGAATGTTCTCATCAGATCGTCGACTGTCCCCTTTGAACCAGGGAGATGCGGGGCCCCACTGTTGGTCGGGGCAGCTCGTCCCCTTCCGAGTGCTACTGGAGTCCCTCGTCCTGCTCCTGCCGGTACTCCTCGACCTGCTCCTGGGTTGGATCCCCTTCCTTGGCCCCCTGATGGGGCAGCCTTCCGGTCATCGACTTCAACAATACGATTATTGCCTGGATTGTCCGCCATTCCCTGCAGAGAAAACATGAAAATTATTCTCGAGGCCCCACGGTGGGCGCCAAATTGTTGAGGCTCGATTTATTCAAAGAATCAAAGCCCCGAGAACGATAAATGAAATAGATAGGATACAAGTAGGCGAACTCGACAACTAGCAATAATTTGAAAGGAAAAGAGTGAACAATTGTGACTTCTAATGACTAATCGTAGAGCTAGTAAATAGACTCTTTTTCTAGTAAAAGTGAAGGTGTAGCAAGTAATTGACTCGTGAAATTTTTTCCCCCTCTTGACGTAAAATGAGGGGCTATTTATAGGAGTGGATTTGCTTTAGGGTTTCCGCGCCACTCTCAACTGTCTGGAGTTGAGCCCGTGAATCTCGGGGCAGTTCATCAAAGTGGTGGTTTCGGCAGTTCCGATATCCTCGCGAAGAAGCCGTTGATGCGTCCGTTGGCCTTCGACTGTTGAGTGGTTGAGGTTATAGCTCGTAATCTCCATATCGAGCTCCTTTTCAGCTAGTTGAGGTGCCAACGACCTTGATTGAACTGCTCTTAATAATAATCGAACTGCTTTATGCTGCGCCAGATCTTAATCCAGACTGGGTCTTTCGTCCCTATTGGGCTGAAAATTTTACTGATCCGCTGTTGGGCTTCGGCCTGGCGTATTTGCTGGGTCGAATCTGGTCCGGACCGCCAACAGATAGTAAATGTTGTTCACTCTTTTCCCTGTTAGAGTGACTCGATCTCCTCGACTTATCGTAATCTTGCCTTCTAATCCTTCAAATTTATATCCCTTGGATTTAAGTACTCCAAGAGATATGAGATTTCTTTTCACCTTTGAAGTAAATCCTTCAGCAGCTTAGGTTCTCCATTGTGATTCAGAATTCTAACTAAACCAATTCCTCTTATCTTGCAGACATTGTTATTCCCTAGTACAACCGAACTTTGCTCCATGGGTTTCAAGTCAATAAACCATTTCAATTGGTAGCACAAATGAAACGAACAGCCAGAATCAAGAATCCATCCACCACTTCCTTTTTCTTCAGCAATGTTCAGTATCTCATCTTGCAGAATGTCCACAGCTTCCACAGTATTACTTCTATTATTAACTAATTCCTTACCCTTCAAAGTGTAGCAATCCTTAATCAAGTGCCCTGGCTTCTTGCAATAGTTGCAAGTCCTTGTTTCCTTTTGATGTTGAAAATTCTTATTCTCAGACGAATCATAGAATGACTTGCCTCTTCCTTGAAATTGAGATGATCGGAAATCCCCCCGTTTAATGAAATCCTTTCTGTAACCATCCTTTTTAACAAATAAACCAGCCCCCATTAAATCACTAGACTGGTTTTCTGACTGCCTCTCAATTTCCTTGCCTTGTTGCCCCCGCTTAGCAAACAACCCCATACCTAACTGATCATAGCTTCTTCCATCTGACAGCTTTTCCATTTCTCTCTGTTTAATAGCAGCCAACATTTCTTCGAGAGTTATACCCTCAGACCTGCCATACACCATTGCATCGTGTACGTTCGAGTAGGACTTTGGAAGAGCATTGAGAAGATGTATCGCCTTGTCTTCATCATCAATTTCTAGCCCAATTCCTTCAAGCTCATCTATAGCCTTGTGGAACTCATCCAGCTAGTCCAGGAGGCTCTTGTCGTCTGTGAACTTGAAGCTATACAACCGTTTCTTCATGTATATACGGTTGGCAATGGATTTAGTCATGTACAGGCTCTGCAGTTTCTTCCATATTTCGGCCGGTGTCTTTTCCCTCGACACTTCTTGTAGTACCTTGTCATCAAGGCTAAGCAGTAATGTGCTCATCGCACTGTCCATAAGCTTTGCCTTCTTCTCAGCAGTTTCTCCCACAAATGCTTTGTCAGCATCAGGTAGGAAAGCATCGACAAGCCCTTCTTTGGTTAAGATAGCTTTAATCTTGATTTTCCACAGCCCAAAGTCATTCTTCCCAGAAAACTTTCGATCTAAAATCGACTCCCTGCCATTGCCCACAATCTTGATGCTAGAGCTCACGTCGTTAATGTCGATTTCTAATATTCTCTGACAGAATCTAACTTGGCATCAAACCGCCCAAGTATCAGTATTCAAGCCTCAACCTCCACTCCAATTTCCAGAATCAATTAACAGAAATCACGCCAAAATCCAAGAACACATGAACGTGTCCCAACAAATCGCAGGGGCTTCGCAGAGTTGAACAAATCCAAAAAATTAAGAACGAAATACTTAATACGAACCTTGCCCCTAAGCGCTTCCCACAGACGGCGCCACTTGTTAGGAAATTGAGCTTGAACAACCAACAATGGTAGACGAATGAACGGGAATACAAAAACTTCTATTAAATGTCTTGAACGAATACAAATTGAGAAAGCAGATCTCAAAACAAAATTGACCAGAATATCTTTCTTTCTCTCTCTAAAATTCTATCTGTAAATTCTAAAACTCACTCATTGAAGATCTTCTCTTCCTCACTTTTTATATTACAATTCAAAACAAAAAAACTGATCGAGAATGAAACAGGAAGCTCGATCCTAATGGCCCAACGATTATAACTGATTCGACCAACCACGCCTTGACACGTGTCAATCACCCAACTAACCCACTAAGTAGAATAACAATTCTATTCTCTGTTGAGTCTCCCAGCATTTGCTGAGTCCAGCATCGGACTTCAGCATCCGCACACACATATCTGTAATGCTGAGCAAACACCATCTTGCTAAGCAAACATACATCCTTGCTTAGCAAACAGTCTCAGCATATTTCTCCAGCAAAATGTCTCAGCAGACATGACTCAGCAGATTGCTACTTCTCAACAGAATGCTAACTCTTAGCAGAATGCTAACTCTTAGCATACGAAATACAATCTCAGCAATCTCTCTTAGCAGATTGCTGCCACAACTTAGTATACTCACGATTTGCTGAATCCTCAATTTTTCAATTACTAAATCAGCATATCAACAAATAGAATGAATTATAGTTTTGGTTTTATGTGGAGGAAAAAGAATTAAATTGTTTTTTATTTTTTATTTCTTAAATGAATGGGGGCTATGGAATAGGTTGCAGATTTGCTCTTTAATATTGTAGTTATGGTTCTAATTTTAAGGGATTTTAAAAGGATAAAATAGTATAATTAAAAAATTATTTAGTTTAATTAAATTATGAGAGTTTTTAAGAGAGAAAAAAAAATGTTAACCACACTATTATAAATTTTGTGTAACCCATTTCACATAAACTTTTGTAAGCTATTCTCAAAGAAGACCAACCCATTTAGATTTATATTTGAGTTGGCCTAATTGAGTTTATATTTATTCTGGAAAAATGCTTTATTACAATTAATTTAATTAAAATAATAAATTAAATGTAATCAACCGGAGAGATCTCAGTTCCAGTTCAGTCTGAACAACTGAAGACGAAGAGAATTTCTAGGCGGATTTTGCCAGATTCATTATCTGGCCTCTTTCATTGACAAATCTTTGAGAGAGGAGAGAGAGAAAGAGAGTGAGAGAGATGAATATATTCAGGTTAGCAGGGGACATGACTCATTTGGCAAGTGTTCTTGTTTTGCTCCTCAAGATTCACACTATCAAATCCTGTGCTGGTATGTGTGATTTAGTTCTTGATCACTGATGATAGTGTCTTGCTACCTAATTTCTTATTTGTTTGATCACCAATGTTTCCATTTTTTTTTTCCAGTTATAATTCCTTTTTCTGATTCGCATTTCTGGTAAAGGATTTTATCTAGGGTATAAGGCAATTTTGTTCTGGTGATTTAGGATTATTGTGAAATTTGTGTGTGCTTGTTCTGGATGCAGCTTTGGCAGTTGAAGGTCTCAATTTGTGCCAATTGTCACCTGTTTGAAATGTGTTGAATATTTGACGTGAATGGTTTAAGAATAGCTAGAAGGTTTCAAATCTTTCACGGGTATTATAGTGTGATTGTTTGTTTTCGAGTTTATCGAGATCATGCCAGCAATGTTGTTGTGCATATGGCTTTTCTATTATCTTTTAGGCAAGATGCTTTGAATTTTATCTCAGTTGTGGAACTGTGGTGGGATGAAGCGTGTGAGAGCTGAGATTTATAAAACAACACCAAATTGCAGCTATTGGGATGTCACTGGAATTGGAAGGAAAATCGAGAATGTCAGGAGTTGTTTTATTGTAAACTTTAGCTGTGCTTGTTAGCAAATTGATGTCTCGTAAGAACAGGCTGTACTTATTTTATCTGCTTAGATTCTGAACATCTAATGTCACATCTTCTTTAAACTTGAGGTAGTCCGTGCAGAAGTTAAGTTGTTGGATCTACGGTAACCTTAGACGAACAGCCTCCCTGCCGAATGCAGAATTACTTGATAATTTAGCAAACAGCCAATTACTCCACATACCTAATAATGTACTTAATTCCTTTGTGCATGTGAATTGTTTTAAATACTTTGTGATTGTGCAAGAGTTATTTGTGAATGTGAAATGAAAAAAATCAATGTGTAGTTATTTTCCAAAATTTGTGAGGGGGGTGAACTTTAAGCTCTTTGGATTTTGTAGCTGTCTGTTTATGATTTGTGCCCAAGTGGTGGATTTTTGATTGACACATATCCCAATTAATATGATTTGGCTCAACCAAATACATGATTTGTTACTAAATGGTAGGTTTGCCATGTAATCCATATTGAGATAATGAATTCTTTTAATTGAATATCATGCCATATATCTATAATATGATTTGCATACAAACATTGCATCCATTTTATAGAATATCAGTTCTGTTGTTTCACTTTTAATGGAACTTTGTATTTCCAGAATGATGTGTATTGGTCCAATTTTATGTAAGATACTAATGAAGAACCCCAACTCTTTAATGTACTAGTCATATATTTAGTCTCTTTTCAAATGAATTGTGTGGGAAGGTTAATTTATTCATGTTTACAAGAATGCCTTGTATGGCATTTTATTGCTTTGACAAGTTCAATACTTTTCTTTTGGATATCAACAAGTGGTCTAATATTGAAATTTATCTTTTGTAGGTGTTTCTCTGAAAACACAGGAACTCTATGCTATTGTTTTCGTTACTCGATACTTAGATATTTTCACAGACTTTATCTCACTCTACAACACATTAATGAAATTAATTTTCCTGGGAAGTTCTTTCTCAATAGTCTGGTATATGAGGCATCACAAGGTTGTCCGTAGATCCTATAACAGAGACCAGGACACTTTCCGCCACTATGTCCTCATGCTTCCCTGTTTGCTTTTAGCACTAATAGTAAACGAGAAATTTTCCTTCAAAGAGGTACTATGACTTTCATCAGTGAACCATAACTTAAACTTATTATGGTGTCTTCACGCCTGACACTTTTGTGTTGTTTATCAGGTGATGTGGACATTTTCCTTGTACTTGGAAGCAGTCGCCATCCTTCCTCAGTTAGTTTTGCTGCAAAGAACCAGAAATATTGACAATTTGACTGGACAATACGTTGTTCTTCTAGGGTAATTGTTTATAAACATTCTGAAAACCTTCATTTCATCAGTCACATAAAATTTAGTAGTCGGTTATTTGTTCCAGCTTCCTGCATGTTTTTATCCGTTCTTGCATAAATATGTTTTGTTGGATGATGCCAGTGTTATTTAAGAAGGGTTGTTGTTCAATTAATGTTAAACATAGGAAATTGGCAATCAATTCTAGTAGAGGCTAGGATATACTTGGAAAATGATTGATCTTCTCCTGCCTATGTTACGGAAAATTCTTTCATTTGTTTTTCCCATCCGGACATTGTTACACTGTACGTCCCTCCATATTGTTTTCTTTGAGAACTATGCTCTAATAATTAGTCAAAATCATTTATATTTTACTTTTCGTTGACCAGGTTGTATGATTACTTGATGTTCATGGATTCCTTAATTGGACTCCATATTTGCTTTACATACCCGTTAATTGTTTCAACAACTGCTAACTAGCTTATTAACAGCTTTCCGTATTCAACTTCTCTTTTTTCGTATGTTATTGCCCTTTTTAAGGTCGATTTCTCCCTTTTGGAAGATATAGCTTTTACAGATGTGATTTGATCGAGTTTTCATCAGTTTGGATCGAACAACATTCATCCTTGACTACTTCAAGTTGATATAATGCCTAGAACCTCTATCACTGTGGTGGGTTTTTTCCTGTTTGTTTTCAACAGTTTTAACAGTGTGAGTGCCGACTATTGACACATCTCTATCTGAACTAGTGCTGTCTTGTCTCCATAGAAGATGTATACGGCCATGCCCATGTTAACTTTCCGCACACCTATGCGAATATTTGATGATGAGACTCACCTTTTGATAGTGATATTAACTAACGCTTTCATTCCTATTCGTTGCAGTGCATACCGAGCATTCTATATTCTTAACTGGATTTACCGCTACTTTACTGAACCACACTTTGTGCACTGGATAAGTATGCCTCTCTCTCTCTCTCTCTGTCTGGTGTTCGTTCGTTTGGATGTATGCTGATGCCTAGTTGTGGTCTGTAGTTTGGATTTCGGGACTTGTTCAGACGCTGCTTTATGCTGATTTCTTCTATTACTACTTCCAAAGGTATGATGTCCACCATATCCTCCACCACCATCCAAGGCTCAGTTCATACATTTTTTGACCTGATTTCTTCTTCTTCTTCATGTTCAGCTGGAAGAACAACGTGAAGCTGGAATTGCCTGCTTGAGTGAGTTGGTTTTCCAAAGAAGCGAAGCATCTTTGATTTTCCTTGAAGAGCATTCATTTTATTTATTTTGTATTTGTTGGTTGATGAGAAGTTAGTTACCTATTATTTGGATCTGAATAGTCTGATGTTGATGATTTCCAGACTTGTCATTAAATATTTAGTGCTCGTTTCAGCGGCATGTTCACCATGTATATGTATTTCCCAAATGCTTTTGGATTCTTGTTGCTTAGGCAAAGCCAACAAACTTAGAAGAGAGAAAAGCAAGAGTTTTCAATCCATCCCAAATATAAAACTCAGGCGAATAGTAAAGAAGTAACACTAGAGCTCACAGCCCAGGCTCATTAGAAGATGATAAGACTTTAAAGAGCATCAACCAAATCTTCTCAATGAGCTTATACATATCTAAATTAGCCCAAAATTCAAGAATACCATCCCTCCTTAGTGCTTGAAGTAATACTAGTTTACTACTTGAGTCATGAGCAATATATATATATATATATATAGGGAGCGGATCCAGTGAAAAAACTCTTAACGTGAGAAAGTGAGAAAGATGTTTGATTGCATTCACGATATTGCTTGATTGCATTCACGGCATTGCTTGATTGCATTCATGTCGTTGCTTGATTACAATGTTGCTTGATTGTGCTTTAGTAGTTGCTTAATTATTTTGTTGCTTGATTGCGTTTTAGTTGTTGCTTGATTAAATATCAATCATTGATTTTTTTAGATTTAATGGATATGATTAATTCTTTTTTCTTACATGAGAATTTTTTCTCACATGATCCTTCCTCTCTCTCTCTCTCTCTCTCTATATATATATATATATATATATATATATATATAGAGTTGCGTTCAAATATGAACTATATGTTGTGAATGAACAGTGACCATGTTTCTAACCATTGATTTTAATTTATGGACGGTTGATATGTTGCCATGTGGAATTTTTTTTAATTTTTTAATTGTGTGAAGGGTAATATTGGTATCTTATTTTTTGTTAAAAGTGTTTGTTATAGTAACTCCTATATTTATGCCATTAATATCTATACATTATCTTTTTATTTTTGGTTTACATATCCTAATTTCATGCAAACTTTCGCAGATTTGATATCTTTTTTTTTTTTTTAATTCTTTCCATATCATTGACGCTTTATTATCTTCCTTAGTTTTAGTTTTTTATTTTCATCTTCATTTTTTATTTTGGCGGTTGTTCTTGCGTTCAACAACACCAAAAAATTCAATCGAACGAGTTATACAATATGGAAGATTGCAGCGATGATTCTCCAGGTTTTTTTTATTTGTATTGTAAATTATTTGTTTTTTTTTATTTTATTTTTGTATTGAACCTTATTCTTCTTCTTTTTTTAATTTTTTTTAAAACCTAATTGACAGTTTGAAAAGAGGATGCGAAGATTGCAGCGATGATTCTCCAGGTTTTTTTTTATTTGTGTTGTAAATTATTTGTTTGTTTTTTATTTTCTTTTTGTATTGAACCTTATTCTTCTTCTTCTTTTTTTTTTTTAAACCTAATTGACAGTTTGAAAAGAGGATGTGAAGTGTTAATGATTTTTTTGTTCTGCACATTTGTGAGTAACGCGGGATCGTGCACATTGGTAAGGCTGTCGGTAGCGGGCGTTTTCCTTCACGGTGGATGCTGCCTATTCGCTGCTGTTTTTCGCCAGCTGCTGTTTTTTTATGTTTCTCGAAGTTCATCATTTTTTCAGATTTATGTCATCATTGTTATATGCGATTATCATTATTATGTTCAATGTGTGTCATTATTTTTTGTGAACTATAGGGCTCAACGAATTTCTCTGTTAATGGATTGTTAATTGTTTATTTATTTTCTACATTGTGTTCAGTTAATATATAGCATTGTACGTTGTTGATATTATCATTGTTACTTGTATTCAATATCATTTATCAAAATTATCGATTTAATCTAAATTGATTTTTAATACACCTTTAAGATCATTGATATCTTTATTAAATATCATTGTATTCTGTTGACATTATCATTGCTACTTGTATTCAATATCATTGTACGAATAATAAAAGTTGTTTATGCATTTAACGATAATATATTAGTGGAACTTGAAAGCGCACCCGATAAATCTGCTTACAATGGCGTACAAAGCCACAAATAATGATAACGATTAACTTAAGAATATGGAATAAATCGTGTTATTTTTTTTTTTTGGTAACCGCACCCAAAAAATATGCAACATGATATTATTTCTCTTTCCAATTTATAGGATAATAATGGAAAAAATCGTAGCATATTAATGATATTCAACTAATTAATAAAAAGTATAATAATGGAAAGAGATCATGGGGATAAATTTTGGTAACTGCACCCTAAATTTTCGACATGCAGTTTTTAAATAATTTAAAAATTTTCATTTTGTGCCTAATTTACCCTTATGATGATAGCTTAAACCGGCTACAATGATACATGCTGTTGTTAAATCTTGGACGTTAATCTTGGGAATGAATGGTTAGATCTTGGTCTCTGTTCATTCACAGAACCATGTTCAGCCTAGATTACACCCCTATATATATATATATATATATATATATA
>JAPKLW010000282.1:587089-664051 GCA_026898455.1 Plectranthus barbatus | reverse complement strand
TCGAGATCAATAATATTCTGTGTGTGACTTCCCCGTGGACGTCGGCCGATTGAGCCGAACCACGTAAATCCCTTGCAGTCGATTTGTCTGAGTGTGTTCAGCGGTGTTTGCGATTCAAGCTCAACTATTCCTAACTTGAAGAAAGAACCAATCTGTTCTCAACTTACAGAACCTCAAGAGTTGATCCCATAATCCCTGCTGTTGGACTACCCCACATTGACTGCCCAGTTCAACGCTTTAAAATATAGAGTCCTCCTTTAAGACACAATGATGCTACAATTCTAAAGATCCTGGAAGAATCAACGGAACTGACCAAAAGCATAGAAGCGACAATGGAATTCTGTGTTGAAGACATCTTCCCAGAATTATTGGACTTGGATGATCCAATAGTGCAACAAACATTGACAGAAGCTGCGAGGTATATCAGATACATCACATGGAGGTTCGCTATCAAGTTCGAAGAAATGATGCTTCTTATAGCTTGCTTGGTACTTATATTCGGGTAAGGGGAAGAAGAATGGGCTCTGCAATGAGTAGGAATAAATGGTGTTAACTCATTAAGGGATGACGAACTAAAGGGGAGAGTACTCAACATCATTGAGTACAGAAGATTAACTGGCACTGAGGGTCTTCCCAAACCTTCAAAAAAGAAGGAAGAACTAAAAAAAAGTCTCCCATGACCATATCACCAGCCGAGCATGCAATTCATGAATCAATACCATGTTCATCCATTCCTGAAACTAAAGATTTGATGTTGAACATCTCTAAGATTCAAAAGCTAGTTGCAAGCCTAAGTTAAGAAGTCAGCAACCTACACGAAGATAATGCCTCAAAATCTGAGAAAAAATCACCAGAGAAAAAGAGAAGAAAATTGAATGAAGATACATCAAAGCAAAACATGACAGAAAATAGTGGAAGCACAGAATGGGAAATGTCATCCAACAACGAAGAGTAAGAATTAAGGAGCACGACATTCCGAAAGGATTACAAAGTACATTACAATGAACATTCTGTCAGTTCTCTTCATGCATCCTATCTCCTTAATGCCAATGAAAATATATCTTTTGCTACTTTTTCAAAGACAAAAACTCATTGTCTTATTCCATTTTTAACTGATATGCGTAACACTCTTAATGAAATTAATTGAGCAATATCTTCTTATTACCTCAACTTCTTGAGCAGAAAGATTTACATTTTTAGGGTTCAAGGGTTTAGGGGGAAGTCAATTTCGGCTACGAACTGATAAAATTGTAACTCCCTATTCTTTGCTAGTCTAGTTTTCGACATCATCAAAAAGGAGGAAATTGTTATGAATTAATGTTAGTTCCTGAATTAGTTTTTATGTGTCAAACCAAGTGTTGAATCGGTTAGTTCAATCTGACCTAGATAGGGTAATTTCACATTTGTAACCTTGTATAGGTTGATTGAGTTGTAATAGATTAGGAATTACTCATTCGAGAAGATATCTACCAAAAACTGATTCAGCCAGTTAATTGGGGAAGCAGACACGTCAACAGTGGAGCTTACAAAGAGTCACTTGTAAACCTTTAAACAGAATGGACTTCACAATTGATAAAGAGAAGTGCTACTCCAAGAACTGACAACAAAGAGAACTGACAAAAGAGCTGTTCTTACAAGATGTACACATCACTGAACAAGGTGTGAACAACCGCAGACCTGGGAAAGAGTATACAGTGGCTAGACGATAAAGCAAATTCAACCCACGATAGAGAACCTATAAACACTCAACATGAGTATCAGTTATAGGATGATGAAGTTGCTGAAAGTGCTGAGAATACGAAGAACACCGATCTTCTGAGTTTCTGCATTTTAATTCATTCTATCTGCTTAGTTTGATTTCTATATCGCTGAACACGAGACTCTTAGCACTCTTTTCTAGAGTTAATCTTCTTGAGTTCATACTCAATATTGAGTTAAATCCAAGACTGGTTTCTTAACTCTTTTTAGAAATCGATACTAACGATTACCTTTGACAATGTTCCACGAAGAACTTAACTCACAACCCCATTCCAGCCGTATAGGCTCACCGACGTGTTCGGCGTAAAGCCGAGCTATCTCAAGAGAACACGATACAATGTGGACTTGCTGGGTGCGCATACAGCTGGAGGACGTAGGAGCTTCCCATGACTGCTACAGACCAGTGATATTACTTTTAACACCATTCTTGTTATTCCGATCCATCTGGCAATCGAAGAGTGGATGTAGGATAATTTGACATCAGAACCACTATAAAATATCCTGTATCATTTACCACTTTTTGTTTCCAATTTTGTTTTTGCTTCACAAGTTGTTGGGGTATTTCTGAAACTGGTTAAGTAATTTTTCTGAACTAAAACATTTTTCAGAGCACCAACTCACTCGAGAAAGAGTCAGCTGGACCACCACATTTAAAAACCCTTCCGCTACGCACTTTACTCTAACGTTTTGGGACCAACATCACTCTTTTGCGGCGACTTCAATATGTTGATTTTAGAAATAACTCGTTCCTTGGTGCAATCCCACAAAATTTATCCAACTGACCTAACCTTGCTTATCGAAACTTGATCACCAACAATCTCTCTGGAGATATTCTGACAGACTTGGGTTCCATGTCCAAACTCCAAGCTCTAGGCTTAGGTAAGAACATGTTTTCCACACCTATTCCTCCCTTCTTCGGAAATATTACAATCCTAACCAAACTTTCATTAGGATCAGGCAATTTTGTCGGAGGAATTATTGTCTCACTTTCCCAGCTCCGAAATCATAAATTTCTCCAATTATCTCACAACGTATTAACCTGAACTATTCCTTCTAGAGTGTTCAATTTGTCTGATATGCAATATTTTATTGTTGCTGGAAATCATATTCTAGGTGGCATACCTTCTGACATGGGCCTAAACTTTCTTAATCTCGTGAATCTTCATTTGTTCCAGAACAAGTTTAATGGTCTGATTCCAGCTTCTATCTCGAATGCTTTATTGCTCAAAAGCGTACTAGCTCGTGTCAACTATTTTACAGGGCAGTGCCTAGTCTAGGAAGCCTCATTCATCTTCAGCTCTTGGTGTTTGACTCCAACCTCATTGCACATGATGTTAGTTTAATTTCATCATTGACTAATTTGTCCAAATTGGAAGGGCTTCACTTCAAACACAACATGTTCACTGGTTCATTGCTAGAATCAATAGCTAATTTTTCCAGACATCTTACAAGTGATGTGGGATTTATTTGCAAACAAACAAATCCCTCTTAAGAATAATAATATCAAATCGGTGACTCTATTTGCCCGCCCTTCACTACTAGTTACTAGTGAGATCTTTGATATACAAGCGTGATATATACGTTGAGTTGAGTTGAGTTTCTAATCTAGGCAATAGTAAAACAACTAAATTGACTAACCAATTAACAATGAAAGCAATTGTATCTAACAATCAATTCTTCGACAACAATTAATCCTCCAAAACAACACAATCTCATCAACAAATCATAAGAAATCTCACAAAGAAATAGAATAAAAGATAAGGAAACTAGGATATTAGAAAGAACATAGCAATGGACATGCAATTGGACAATTGAATCTAGGTAAACCAATTTTAATTCCAAATGAGTTGATCAATCCACATAACAATGATTAACCCCCATTGCATCGGCGAGAAAATCGTAGATGACTTAGACTTATCAAATTGTTACGTTATCTAACCCTAAGTCACACCCAATAGAACATGGATTCGCGACCTATGAGCATTCACTTCTCACTAGAGTCGATCTATACTCACATACATGAAACTTGTCACAACGTCTAGGCCTGCGTGTTGGCTACAACCTATTCGTCAATCTATCAAACACTTGGCGTAGGCCTACAATGATTGAATTGGATAAAATCTCAAGTTTGATCCAAACCTCAAATGGAAAGTAAACAAAGCATTCAATCCATCCAAACATCCATTACATAGTTCAATCTAACATCCAAAAAGAATTAGCCACACATACCTTGTTTTTGGCCAAAATAAATTACAACGGAAGAAAATGCCATTACAAAGTAAGAATTGAGAGATGAGTTTCCCCAATAGTTGACTCCTATGCTTCATTCTTCACATTCCTCTTCAAATCCTCTCCAATTAGATGGATCTAGCCTTGAATCTTGTCCAGATTCTTGTTAAGAAAGGTTTAGAGGTGTTTTTAACTGAATAACCGCCAAATGTCCCAAATCTTCTCTGTTCTTGCCCTTTTTTAATTAGTTCTCGAGTCTAGATTTCACCCCAAATGATCAGATTTCGCCCGAAATGGTCCTTTATTAGGCAATTCAAATTTCCCAATCGACTTCGACCGAAATGGATTCCATTTCGATCGAAATTTTGCTCTGTCCGGCCTTCAGAATTTTCCAAGTCCAAATTTCGACCCAAACCAAATACATTTCGGTTAAAATTTTCCTCTGTTTCATACTTTTGATCCTGAGCTCCAGATTTCGGTCGAAATGTAAACCATGTCGGTCGAAATTTGACTATATTTCCTCTTTTTAGCTCCTCACGCTCCATTCAGGTCGAAATCAACTTATCTAACAGCTCATTTGGGTTGAAATTCCTCCGAGAATGACTCAAACCTGTAGTTTTATGTTTAATTATGTCCCTACACATATCAAACACTCAAATACCCAAAAATAAAATCAATTCTATCTAAAACATATGATATGTGGGTGAAATACATATGAAATGACAACAATATAGCACACAAAAAGTATACATTTCACACACATATCATAATCCCCCAAAATTGAACCTTTGATTGTCCTCAATCAAAACACACAAAGTATTCACTCTACTTAGTGCACTGCCTCATAGCTCATCAAATCAACATCAACAAGTCTCAACTAAATGAGATTATCACCTTAATTTGAGCATTGGTTAATACAAGAGACTAAAGACCTCTAAACAAGATGGTTCAAACAAGGAAGCACACTCCCTTTCGTGTTTAGGGACGATTCTCTGATTCACAAGATATCAAGTTTGATTTCCATAGGCTTGAATCTTATCTCTCCACTATACTACAACGAACTTCCTTCTATAATGAAAAAGGTCTTTATTTTTGGTTATAACGTGATTGAGTAATGGTGGGTTGGTTTGGGCTAAGTGACTATCCTCCAATAAGAACCCATAACCCCCAACAGTTGACCTCATTCAACCAATCCCAAGCCATTCAAGTACATTTTCTTTCTTTCTTTTGCTTCCTTTTCCAAGCACTCCAACTTTTTTTGTAGGTGCTTATTTTTCTTGATTTACACCATTCACTCTTTTCATCTCTTTCTTTCTTTTCTTTTCATCACAATCTCAAACCTCATAAAACCAAATCGAACTAATATTCAAATTTAACCTTGAGGAAAACAATAAAACTAGTATAATTCAATGTAGATACAGTGAAGGGATAAAGTGAAAGGATAAATCGGTAGCCGTCCACATCCCCCCAAACTTAGTCCGAAGGAACTAAGTTTGCAAGAAAGGCTGGTGGTGAGCATCATCAAGCACTCTTTCATCCCCTAAATGGTACACCCTGCCAAAAGACAATACAAATCATTAGCAACTCACAAAGAATACCAATATCCACTCAACTCCTAGCAAAGACTCTTCTAACTACACAACACAAATTGGAATCTATCTAGGCAATAACTAAAACAAAAGAAAGAAAAACGGTTGGGCTGCCTCCCAACAAGCGCTTTGGTTATCGTCGTTAGCTCTACACACGTACCTCCTTATTTAAAAGAAATTTCCAACACCATACATGGTTCATCATTCAAAAATTACCTTTTAATCCGATCGCCATTCATTTTGAAACATTGCTCAGTAGCCCCCGTTAACTCTAATGTGCTATTATCGAACACTTGATGCACTGTTTACGGACCGGACCACCTAGAACGACATTTGCCTGGCATTAGTTTCAAACGTGAGTTAAAAGAGGAGAACCAAATCACCAAGGGAAAATTTCTTATCCCGAATAGGCAAATTATGAAATCGCTTGGTGCGCTCCTTATAGATCCGTGAATTCTCATAAGCCTCATTGCGGAATTCCTCCATCTCATTCAAATACATCACTCGGTCGGCTTGAGCTTGCTTCCAATCCAAGTTCACCACTATAAGGGCCCAATGAGCTCTATGTTCAAGCCCCACCGGCAAATAGCAATATTTCCCAAAAACCAATTGATACGGCGACATCCCAATAGGAGTCTTATACGCCGTCTGATACGCCCACAAAGCATCATCAAGCCTTTTTGACTAATCTCTTCTAGACACCATGGCCTTTTCTAAGATAGCCTTGATCTCCCTATTCGCAAGTTCCGTTTGGCCATTTGCTTGGGGGTGATAAGTCGACGTAATCCGATGTTTAACACCATATCTCGCCAAAAGATTCTCCAACAACTTGTTACAAAAATGGCTATCTCCATCACTCACCAAAGCCCTAGGAATTCCAAATCTTGAAACAATTCCTTGCAAAAATTTCAACACAATCTTAGCATCATTAGTAATAGTGGGGCAAGCTTCCACCCATTGTGACACATAATCAACAGCAAGCAAAATATAATGGTATCCAAACGATGGAGGAAAAGGTCCCACAAAATCAATACCCCACATATCAAAAAGTTCAACTTCAATGAACAATTTATAAGGCATCTTATCCCGATGAGTTGTAGACCCAGTCTTTTGACAATGATCACATGATTTCACAAAATTCTTACAATCTCGATAAATGGATAGCCAAAAGAAACCACTAGACAATACCTTCATGACCATACGATTCACAGCGAAATGGGGGTTGCCCCCCACTTATCGAAGCATGACATTCTTGTATGATTTTTCTCCATTCTGCTTGATGTACACATCTCCAGATACCATCTGCACAACGTCGAAACAAGAAGGGTTCCTCCCAATAGTAAAACCTAACATCTTTCAGGAATTTCTTTTGTTGATGCAGTTTTAAATCGGGAGGAAAAACTGCAGCTACAAAAAAATAGGAAAAATCAGCATACCAAGGAGTGTTATTAAATACCAACATAATGTGCTCATCCGGAAACTTTTCATTAATGGAAACATCATTATAATTCCCCAATACCGGACAATCTAACCTAGACAAATGATCAGCAATGACATTTTCACACCTTTTCAGATCTCTCACTTCAATGTCAAATTCTTGCAACAATAAAATCCATCTAATTAGCCTAGGTTTAGCATCCGGTTTTTTAAACAAGTACCTAATGGCAGCATGATTAGTAAAAACAATAGACTTTGCTCCTACCAAATAAGCACGAAATTTATCATAAGCATAAACAACAGCTAACAACTCTTTTTCAGTGACCGTGTAATTGCATTGAGCAGGTTACAATGTTTTACTAGCATATGCAATCACCCTAAACAACTTTTCTCTAACTTGACCTATAGCTACCCCAATAGCCACATCACTAGCATCACACATATGAACAAATCCCTCCTCTCACCGAGGGGTTATTAAAATAGGTGCAGTCACAAGAGCTATCTTCAAGGTCTCAAAAGAACTCACACAAGCTTCATCAAATACAAAAGGACTGTCTTTTTCAAGTAGGTTATACAGAGGCTTAGTGATTTTTGAAAAATATTTGATAAACCGCCTATAAAATTCGGCCTGCCCTAGGAAACTTCTCACTCCTTTCACCGATTTAGGTATAAGTAATTGCTCTATAGCAACTATTTTTGCCTTATCCATTTCTAAACCAGCAATCGAATTTTTATGGCCATGCACTATCCCTTCACTAACCATAAAATGATATTTTTCCCAATTAAGTACTAAGTACGTCTCTTCACACCTTGAAAGGACAATTTCCAAATGTTTCAAACACTCATCAAAGGAAAAACCAAATACAGAGAAGTCATCCATAAATACCTCCATCATCTCCTCGATGAGGCCATGAAAGATTAACAACATACACCTTTGAAATGTCGCAGGCACATTACACAACCTGAATGGCATCCTCCTATATTCAAAAATCCCATACGGACATGTAAATGTTGTCTTATGTTGATCCTTCGGTGTAACCACGATTTGGTTATACCCTGAGTATCCATCTAAGAAGCAATAGTGCAAATGCCCTGCAAGACGATCAAGCATTTGGTCAATAAAAGGTCATGGAAAGTGATCTTTTCTAGTGGCAAGATTTAAAGCACGATAATCAATACAAAACTGCCACCCTGTGGTTGGCCTTTCCATCATTTCTTCTCCATTTGCCTTGGTTACTTTCTCAAAACCCCTTTTTTTCGACACCATATGCGTGGGGCTCACCCATTTACTATCACTCGGAGCATAGATGATATTATTATCCAAGAGTTTGAGCAATTCTTTCTTCACCACCTCTTGCATCATTGGATTCAATCTCCTTTGGGGTTGTCTTTTCGGCTTACAATTCTCCCCCAGCAATATCTTGTGCATACAAATTGTGGGGCTAATTCCTTTGATATCGGAAATTTGCCACCTGATTGTTGTTCTATGCATTCTTAGCACCCGCAACAACTTCTACAGTTCCACTTCCGATAACGCGGTTCATATTATGACCGGTTATGTCTCTTTCTCTCCAAAGAAAGCATATTTGAGGTGTTCAGAAAACTCCTTCAACTCAACCACCGGAGCCTCATTTTTCATCTTCTTCTTTTTGTTTTTAGCTTCTAACTCTTCCTCTTTTGTCCTCAATTCCAAGAACTTAACCTTTTCAACCATCGGTTCGTATGGAAAATTGTCCAACCTTTTTGTACACTCCAACAATTCATCTCGTGTACCATCTATCTCCTCATTTGCATCCTTAGTGAATAATGACTCTTGAATTACCTTTTCCAATGGTTCTCTTTTTCTTCCATCTTCACTCCTCGATAAATGCACCATGTCCATAATATTGCAATTTTCCTCATACTCATCCCCCATGATCCTTTTTATTGCTTCCGGAAAGGAGAAAGTTATCTTGCGATCATCAAATTATAACGTTAACTCCCCATTCTTCATATCAAACAAAGCACCACCGGTAGATAAGAAAGGTCTCCCCAATATCAAGGTACATCTCTGTCATCTTCCATCCCAAAAACAAAATCCGCCGGAAAGATGAAATCACGGACTTTCACCAAGACATCTTCTACTATTCCCTTTGGATATGACAACAAGCAATCGGCCATTTGGAGTGTGATGGTCGTCGGCTTAATTTCTCCAATCTCCAGTTTCTTAAAAACCGACAAAGGCATTAGGTTGATGCTCGCACCCGAATCACATAGCGCTCGAGCTATTTCCAGCCCCCCAATGACACATGAGATTGTGAAACTCCCTGGGTCTTGTCTTTTAAACGGCATATTCCTTTGAATTACAACACTATAATGCTCAAACAAGTTCACCTTTTCATTTTCACCCACTCCGTACTTACTCTTTTGAGTGAACATATCCTTGAGCATCTTCATGTACCTCAGCATTTCTTGAAGCACCTTCAATAATGGAAGGTTTATTTGAATTTTACTCATATGTTCTAAGAACCAAGCAAACTTTTTGTTCTTCCTACTCTTCTCAAATCTCTGTGGAGATGGCATAAGCGCTTCCTTCTTGGTTTCCTCTAACTTTGCTTTCACCGGTTCCACTTATTTCCCCTATTGAAGAATAACCTCCTCGTCCTCTCAAAATGTAACTCTCTTCTTCTTGCTGGTTGCAACTTCTATCTTCTCACTTCCTTCGGTATTTATCATTGGTCCTTCATAAGAGTTACCACTCCGGGTAGTGATGGCTTTGCAATTCTCCTTCAAACTCACCCTTGTCTCATTCGCACATTCTCCATCTTGCTTCTTCTCACCCAATTATCTGGCAATATTTGAAATTTGTGCTTGAATGTCTTCAAGCATACCCTCATATTTTTCAAACTTCCTCTCTACTTCCTCAATTAACTGCCTTGTATCCCCATTTTCTTCTTTTAGTCGATCTCCCCGGTGCTCATACTCGGTTTCTACCTTCCCCAGTCTTCGATCCCAATCACCGTGCTAATATATTCGCGGGGAATATGAAGTGTATCACCGAAGAGGACAAGGATACATCTCACCATGAGGATAATGGGAATTCCAATGATTGTTCCCCCACCATTGATCTATGACATGCACATCTTCCAAATAGACTTCTTCCTTTCTTCCACTAGAAGTGGTAAGCATATCCAATTGCCTTTGCATCAAAGCAATTCGCCCCTTCAAATCATCACTCTCCCTAGCCTCGTATAATGGCTTGTCATATCTTTGGCCAAATGATGTGATGTCCGCTCTTTGCTTCAACGTTAGGTTCGGTGGGAAAAACTTGAATCGAAACTTTTCACAGAGTTGCTCCCAAGAAGTGATCCCTTCCTTGTCCAACCCTTCAAACCAATTCTTTGCTCCATCTCGAAGTGAAAATGAGAACATTTGCACCAACTGTAGCTTGATCTCAAAATGGGTTGTGTTAACTCCCATTCGGAATCCCCCAGTGGCATGATCTTCATGTGGTCGGAACAAATTTTCAAGATGTCTCCTACTCGCATTTCTTGTAATTGTCTTTGTAATTCGGCCAACATCTCCGTATCAACTCCTCTTTGGTTCTCCATCTCAAATTCTACTTCTTTGATTACTTGTCTTCTCCTTTGCTCTTCCAACAATCGAGCCTTCAATCTTGTTAACGTACACCACCTACACCAATTCAAAAAACAAAAATTCAAACAAAGTAAAACAAGCTTGAACTACTAAAATCACGACTTCACCAATAGCAAAAGCGACCTACTAAATGAGTCCCCGACAACGGCACCAAAACTTGATGTGGGATTTTTTTGCAAACAAACAAATCCCTCTCAAGAATAAAAATATCGAATTCGTGAGTCTATTCGCCCGCCCTTCACTACTAGTTAGTAATGAGATCTTTGATATCCAAGCGCGATATAATCGTTGAGTTGAGTTACTAATCTAGGCATAGTAAAACAACTAAAGTGACTAACCAATTAATAATGAAAGCAATTGTATCTAACAATCAATTCTCCGACAACAATTAATCCTCCAAAACAACACAATCTCATCAACAAATCACAAGAAATCACACAAAGGAATAGAATAAAAGTTAAAAAAACTAGGATATTGGAAAGAACATAGCAATGGACATGCAATTGGACAATTGAATCTAGGTAAACCAATTTTAATTCCAAATGAGTTGATCAATCCACACAATAATGATTAACCCCATTACACCGGCGAGAAAATCGTAGATGACTTAGACTTATCAAACTGCTACGTTATCTAAACCTAAGTCACACCCAATAGAACGTGGATTCGCGAACTATGAGCATTCACTTCTCGCTAGAGTCGATCTATACTCGCATACATGAAACTTATCACAACGTCTAGGCCTGCGTGTTGGCTACAACCTATTCGTCAATCTATCAAACACTTGGCGTAGGCCTACAATGATTGAATTGGATAAAAGCTCAAGTTTGATCCAAACCTCAAATAGAAAGTAAACAAAGCATTCAATCCGTCCAAACATCCATAACATAGTTCAATCCAACATCCAAAAAGAATTAGCCATACATACCTTGTTTTTGGCCAAAATAAATTACAAAGGAAGAAAATGACATTACAAAGTAAGAATTGAGAGATGAGTTTCCCCAATAGTTGACTCATATGCCTCAATCTTCACTTTCCTCTTCCAGTCCTCTCCAATTAGGTGGATCTAGCCTTGAATCTCGTCCAAATTCGTGTTAAGAAAGGTTTCAAAGTGTTTTTAACCGAATAACCGCCAAAAGTCCCAAATCTTCTCCGTTCTCACCCTTTAATAATTAGTTCTCAAGTCTTGATTTCACCCCAAATGATCAAATTTTGCCCGAAATGGTCCTCTGTTCAGCAATTCAAATTTCCTGATCGATTTCGATCGAAATGGAATCCATTTTGGTTGAAGTTTTGCTCTGTCCGGCCTTCAAAATTTTCCAAGTCCTAATTTCGATCGAAACCAAATACATTTCTATTGAAATTTTCCTCTATTTTAGACTTTTGATCCCGAGCTCCAGATTTCGGTCGACATGTAAACCATGTTGGTCAAAATTTGGCTCTGTTTCCTCTTTTTAGCTCCTCACGCTCCATTCGGGTAGAAATCAAGTTATCTCACAGCTCATTTGGGTCGAAATTCCTCTAAAAATGACTCAAACCTCTAGTTTTATGCTTAAATTTTATCCCTACACACATCAAACACTCAAATACCAAAAAAAAACATCAATTCTATATAAAACATATGATATGTGGGTGAAATACATATGAAATACAACAGTAGAGCACACATAAAGTATACATTTAACACACATATCAACAAGCCTAATCTTGGCCAACAATAACATTCAGGGAAAGATCCCAGCATACATTGGAAATCTTGGTATGTTATCCACTACTTGCAATATCCTTGAGGGTGAAATTCCTGTGGACATTGCTAAACTTTTCAAAATTTTGAGAACTTAATTTGGCAAGGAACCACCCTTCTGGCAATGTACCTTCAAGTCTTGGTAACTGCACAAACTTACTTGCGTTAGGTCTCTCTCAGAACAATTTCTATAGATTTATAACACGAGAAATCTTAAGTCGCTCACCTATTTCAGTTGCATTAGATATTTCTCACTGGTCTTGGAGGGTTCAATCCCACATGAACTTGGCTCGCTCTCACACATTGCAGCATTGGACTTATCGAATAAGTCCAATACATGGAGGAGAAAATATAGAAAACAACAACCTTAACATGATGTAGAGGCTGAATATTTCCATTAATATTGCTGAGGCAGTTGAATACCTTCATTTTTTGTAGTGATTTATCCATTGTTCATAGTGATTTGAAACCTAGTAACATTCTTTTGGACGAGGATATGACTGCATATGTTGGGAACTTTGGATTAGGAAAGGTTATTTTAGACAGAGTTCCATTGCATGAAAGCAACAGTTCAACAAGGATTAGAGGTACCATAGGCTACGTCCCTCCTGGTATGGTTCTGTGACTTCATCTTCAAAATAAAATCCACATTTTCAAAAACATTTTTGTCATTCTTTTTTCTTGTCTATTAGAATATAGGATATGACACAAGGCGTTTGTTATCAACAGAAGGTGATACATATAGTTATGAAATAGTTTAGTTGGAGATGTTTACAAACAAAAAGGCCAACTGATGATCATTTGTTTGAGGGCCATCTAAATCTTCATTGCTACGTTAGTGCTGCTTTGCCAGATCGAGCCATGGAAGTTGTGGATCCTCAACTACAAACTTTGATCATGAATGATGAAGCGATAAAAGAGTGCATGAGTTCTATTCTAAGCATTGGAGTGTCGTGCTCAAATGAGATAGCTAGTGAGAGAATGTCAATGGCATATGCTGTGATTAAATTGGTTAAGATATAAAAAAATTGCTATCTAATTTTTTCTTATGTATGAGACTAGCGTATAACTTCAGACTTTTAAATTTTATGGGTTATTCATGAAGGGATTCTTACTTGCAAAATGAATTGCATAATCCGATTTGCAAGGACCGATTATTGTATGTCAAAAATAATTTATATCTCATATGATTAATCTTAGAATGCTCCTATTAAATGCAAAAGAAAGTTTGCGGAATACCTGGATGAATTAATCTCTGAACTGTTGCGCAGGGATTTGATCTTTAATCCTTTTCGTGCAATAAGATTCAATCATGAAATAATAAGAATTAAGTGTCTAATTTTATTCAGATAAAATCGAAATTGAAGAGAAGAAAAGAAGAAAGATGATCCTCCAGATCTGATCTTCTGAACTGTATCCCTTGCTCCGATCCAGATATCTGGTGATGATTCCCTCTGGATTCCGTTCCTATCAAGAAGCAGAATTTCCTTCCCTTTTCTCAGATCAGTCGACTTCTGCAGCTCCCAAGTCTCTGGTTTACTGCTTGTCAACTTATGATCTTATGGTGTACTGTGATCGGAGAACTAGGGGGATATTTTTTGAACATTCTAATCCCTAATGGGCTAGAGCTTTACATGGGCCAGACCAGGACCAATTTGCAAATAACAAAGAAGACCTATCAATTAATTAATTTTCATATTCAACCCAAAATACAATTAATTAATTAATATTGATTCATGCCACCAGAGAATCAATACTTGTTGGAATTGTATAGATAAATGCATTATGATTGGTATATTGGGAAACGTTATGTTTGATATACTGGTAATCATTAATGACTTGCAATAAACAACTCCTGTCTGAATTAACAATCATACGATGCGAACAAACACATTCAGTTATCTCATCAATAGGGAGATCATACGGTGTGTAAGAGATCACAGAAGATCGTATAGATCGTTCGACCTAGAGAGATATAAATAGTTATCACAGCTGAGATAGTTTCTGGTTTGGCTGTCAGTTTAGGCTATGGCACACAAGTTCCATAAGTAGTTTATCTTGACCTCTTTGTGTGACTGGTACATCTCAATGTATTGATAGGATCAACAGTGAGATGAACCATTCTGCTTCACACATGAATGAGTAAAGATCTTGGTAACTTGGTCAGATCTAAAGTCTATTGAAGGCTGAGGGGCACACATGGGTTGACTGTCACTTTGACTTGCTCTGGTGGAGAGTCTTACATGTACTCATATATCTTCATCTTCAGTGATGGCAGTTTGTGTGGGGTTTTCTCAGGCAGGATTTAGATAACCATATCCGTTTCAGGATGGTGACATTCCCTGGGAAGCTCACGAGGTTCGTTATGCTAAGTCTTGCAGGCTGAATTATTGATTCTAGCATAAGTGATAAGGGTTGAGTGGTACGACTCAGGAATAATAAGAGATTAATTAATTGCAGCTAATTGTCATATGCTGAATTATTTAATGAATGTCTGAAACCTTAAATATGGGGATTAACCAAGTCAAACCTTAAGTTGAGACGAGTTCAAGATCTTAGAATATAACCTGGGATCTATCTACCAATCATATGACCAATTGCAAGAAACCAATAAACACTATTCTTAGCAACTCGATAAATTTATTCACTCTAAACACTATATTATATTGATATCTTCTTTTGAGCATTTGCAAATTATTAGAAACCATTTGCTTTGGTTGGATTCTTGTGACACTGAAGGTTGAAAAGCTCAACTCCACTCTCCGTGGGATCGACCCTGACTCGAATTGACTATCTACATCGCAATTAGGCTAGGATAAACCTTGTGACCAGAATTGGGCACTCGGTATTCTTGACATAAAACTACACCACGTCAGAATTGGCACCGTAGCCGGGAAGTGGCAACAAAGCTAACCTTCTATTAGCTTTCTTGTTGTTGGTTGTTTTGGTGTATGTCTAGGTACCGTGCTGCAAATGTAATCTACGATCCAGAAATTGTGCAAACTGCAAGGCGAAATAGGGTAAAAGCCAGACGGCAAAAGCATGAATGGGAGATACTTACTGAAGATAGTTTAGAAGAAAGTTCGGGAGAAAATCTTGAAGAATTTCAACAACCTCTGGAAATTGAAAATATGACTGGAATGGAGCAAATGGAGATGGACAGGCAGCCGCAAGGACATTGAGGGAATTGGCTTTTCAAGCCAATCTCAGCATGCAACAAATGGGCATTACGCTGCCAGTACCAGAGAGAACATGGGAGCACAATCCTCTTTTACAGGGGTTTTACCCAAGTCTCATGATCATCCTCGAGAAGACCCACACGAACATATCCTAAATTTTAAGATAATTTGTGCAACTCAGCGCAGCGATGGCAACTTGGGTAACTACATCAGGATGCTCGCCTTTCCGTTTACTCTACAAGATCGAGCAAGAAAGTGGTTGTACTCTTTTCCAGCGGGAAATGCAACCACTTGGCAAGAATTAAAACAAAAATTCTTGCAAAAGTACTATCTTTTTGTGTGGGTCCAAAATGCAAAACGTTAAATTGGCCGCATAAGGATGGCAGAAAATGAAAGCTTCTAGGATTATTGGACCCGATTCAACCGATTGTTGGCGAGATGCCCACAACATCGAATTGCCGACGAAGACTTGGTCCAATACTTCATAGCCGGATTGCACGAAGCTGAAAGAAGTTCTTGAATGCTGCTTGTGGAGGCACAACAATGAACAAATCGGCTGATGAAGTGCTCAAATTCATTGCGGATATAGCCGAAGAAAGCGCAATGGAGGGAGAGGAGTATCGAGTTAAAGTGAAGAACCAAAATGGCCTTGAGAAAGAAGTAAAGCAAATGCGAGAAATGATCGAGAAAATTGCCAAAAGTTCAACTCCCCAACCCAAAAGGATCATTAGGGCATGTGGGTTCTGCAATGACGTTACCCAAACAAGAGACGAATGCCCAACTGTGGTCATGGACGAAGAAGTGTAGGCAATTGATGGATATCGGAATAAGTGTGATCCATTCTTCAACACCTACAATCCGAGATAGCAAAAGAATCATAATTTCAGGTGGAGAAATGATCAACAACATCAAAATGGATTCCAAGTGTAGCCATTTTCTCAACAGCCACAGGGGGGCAATCCAGTCCAATGCAGCAGCAGCCCAAAAGATCACTTGAAGATTTGGTGAAAACCTTAGCCGAAGAACAATTGAAGGCTCACCAAAAGCGCAAGAAGCTCAATGAAGAAACTCGGCAAGGGATGATGCATTTGAGTAATCAAATCACCCAATTGGCCAAAGAAGTTGCAATGCTGGGAAAGAAGGAAGGGAAACTACCTTCCCAAGTTGAAGAGCCAACAACGTATGTGAATGCAGTCATGAGGAGTGGGAAGAAAATGCCCAATCAGCATCACAAGGAGGATGAGCCACAAGAGTCAACTGAAGGAGCTGAGGACGCAGATGCCCAAATGGAAGCTACCGTCAAGAAGAGGAGGCCAGTTGACCTAAAAGTTGAAGCATGTAGGACACCTCATTTTCCCAGCTGATTGAGGAGAACTAAGAAGGAGAATGAAAATCAAGAATTGCTGAATCTTTTCAGCAAGATAGAGATCAACATACCATTTTTGGAGGCCTTGAAGCAAGTGCCCAGATATGCAAAATTTTGAAGGATCTCTGTTCGAAGAAGATGCGATTTGAAGATGAAGCTCAATTCGTGGTGGGAGAGAATGTATCCGCCATGATCGAAAAGAAGTTGCCTCAAAAATGCAAGGACCAAAGTATATTCTCTATACCTTGTGTTATTGGAAACACCCGTATTGAACAAGCTATGCTAGATTTATGTGCTTCCATTTATATTATGCCTTTATCTATTTATGAAGAATTGAATCTTAGCCCTTTGAAAGAAAATAAAACTGTGATACAGTTGGCCGATAGGTCAAGTATGTAACCTTGGGGCATTTTAGAAGATGTTTTGATGAAGGTTGATGATTTGATCTTTCCTGCTGATTTCTTTGTATTGGATATGGGACCTTGCACATCTAGGAAGCCTTTCTTATTGCTAGGAAGGCCATTCATGAAAACTGCTAAAACTAAAATAGATGTGGATAAAGGTACTTTTACTAGCGAATTTGATGAAAAACAAGTGACTTTTGTATCGTTTAAATCCATGAAGTACCCGTGATCACTGCTATAACTACCAGATAAATTGTAAGAACAGTGGCTAAAACATTGTTGTTGGATAAATTGTTTGAGAATTCAGAAAATAGATTTTGGGTTTTTGAAATCAAAGTAGATAAAATAAAATAGGACTTAAAACAAATAAAGGAAAACACAAATCCTAGGGTTTGACTTCTATCATGGATAACATGCAATTAACCAATCAATCAGATTCATGCAACAAGTGAGATATCAGACAAGCGTTAATATTACCTTGGTCTGGCAAATAATAACTAGATTACTAATAAGTCACTATCTCCTCTCGGTCTCAAGAACACCTATTAATCAATCTCATAAGATCAACAGATTAAAATACCTAAAATCTACTACTTCTTGATCGGACAATATATATCGCATAATGCATTCCTAATCTCACTACCAGTATTCAACTCCCGGTCCTTCTATCAATAGCTAGACATCTAAATCAAGTTTCACCTCTCGGTCCTTCATTTAATTTAGAATTATGAAATAAAAATAGGAATCATGAACTATCAGTAATGAATTAATCAATCATTAGCATGTATCCATATCAGTTGTACAAACCTTTCAATCTGCTAGGAAAATTAGCTAGACATAATAAAATTAAAAGACATAATTAAATGAAAAGTAAATTGCATTAATAAAATAAAATAGGAATACTAAAGTAAATAAATAAAATACTAAACTAGAACTAAAGACTAAAAATATTACAGAAATTGAGGTTGAGAAGGGATTAAAAGATAAAACAAAATTATCTACAGCAAGGGGAAGAAGAAGGGTTATTGATTCAACTAAACTAGAGGGGTATTTATAGAGTTTGTGTGGGCTTTACATGGCTGAATTATACAACGAATAGGACTTAGATTTGATGTAAATCTCAATCCAAAATATCCTAACTTAAATATATCTTCCGAAAATATATCTTGAATGCGTTGTATCTTCAATTCTTGTTATATCTTCTTGAATTTTCGAGCAATTAGGATTGATCTGAAAGTATCTTGAGAAAATCCCGCCAGATTTGCACAGATTCACGAATTCAATCATATCTTTGGATTTACAGCTCCAATTAATGCGATTCTACTTGCATTGGATAGCCAACTCGATTACAAATCTGTGGATTAATAGATCAGATTCCAAGTATTGAGTGAGATATGGCCGATTTACTCTAGCCCTTTTTTAGCCTGCGAAAATCTGCTGCGAATTTTATCTTCAAATCTTCTTTTCTCTTTCCAGATCTTCTAGAATCTTGATTAATCTTTAATCCTCAATTATCCTTGATGTGATATTCAATCTCTAATTATCCTTATTCCTCATTTTGCAATTAATATCCATAAACCTGCAAAAATTTACCACCACAAGCAAAATATCATTCTAATCTTATTCTTGCAATAAACATAAAGGAAATTAAACAAAACATAATAAAATATACTGATTAATCAAATCAATAATGAGTAACAATATGAACTCATCAAATAAGTGTACAATGCCTCACAAGATCCATCACAATCCAAGTATGAAATCTCCACAAACACAAACAATCCAAATCAAGTCAGAAAAATCGGTAAACTTTGGAAGAGCCTCACGTGGAAACTGTTTCGCTCATCACTCAAGTGTTTAGGGGTTTAATGTGTATACACTCATCATGTATGATTTACATCTACCATAAGCTTGCAAATATTCTACTTTCTCCACTGCTTACATGTGTACACACATGACCTAGAATCAAATAGGACTTTATTCTTGGTTGTAATGTAGGCTTTTTTGTGTAGGGTAGGGAAATAAGGCCAAGTGACTAAAAAGAAAATATTGAGTTCATGTCTCTTAATAAATTAAAAACCAACATGTATCTTCATCCAACCTTCTCCTGAGATCTTGCAATTCAAACCATAACAACTCTTTTTTTAATCCTCTTACGCTCTTTATAATATTTTTTTCTTAGTAGAGCTTATAAGGATATCTATTTTTTTTTTCTTTCCTTTTTTCTCAGAGCTCAACTTTCTCTTGTACACCAATTCTAATAATTTCTTATCACTCATAATTTTCCATCCTTGTTCTTCCCAAATCTCATAGAGTAGATACATCTCACCCATTCCATGGAAAATCTCTTGGACAACATCAAAAAATGGAATAAGGCTCCAAGGGCATACTAGGGATAAAATATTGTAAGGGAGATTATTTGGGATAAATTGACTAATAAAGATGGCCTAAAATCATTTTCTAGACTTGTGCACACTATGCAGTCTCGAAAAAGAAACAATGCAAGTTCTAGAGAATACATACATGCAAAACTCACATCAAACGAGATAAAAGCTAAAAATCTCACTTAGGATGCAATTTTCTTTTCCATTTTAAATATTAAATCAAAACTCAATTCATCGTGTAGGTGTAGTTTCAAAATCAAACTCTTCATGCGGTATTCTACATTCATTGACTACTTCAATCACAATCACAATCAATTCAAACCATCTAATGATCAATTATCAATCACATATCGCAATCGGAAAAGACAATGTTCAATCATTAAACTCAAAAAGGTTCGAAAATTTTGACTAGCAGAAATTTAAATGATCATGCAGAAAATTAAATACAGAAAGCTGATAAGCTCGTATTTTGCCTCACTTATCATGTTGCTTTCTTTATCTTTTCATGCATTTGCATTAGCTTTAGGTTAATAATCGAGCATGAGCTGTTTATAGAGGATATTACACTTGTCGTGCTAAGTTTTGTAGGTTTTTTGGTACAAAAAGAGATGAAATGGTGAGAAGATGAACAAAAGAAAGAAAAATTGCCCAGAATGCCTCTATATCGATCGACAATTCCTATGTCGATCGACACAGAGGACAAAAAGGAGTCTTGAGGTTGATGGATGGTTCGGGCAACACCAGAGTCGAGGTTGGCATTTGTGTCGACCGACGCACGGAGTGTCGACCAACACAAGGAACAAGAATCGATCGAGAAGGCAGCAATGAAGTGTATGTCAACTTGGTGGCCGTGTTGATCGACACGTGCCATGTTGATCGACACAGAAGACGAAAGGTAGCTTTTCACCTAATTTGGAGATTTTCCTTCCCAAGCCTAGTACCTTTTGAAGATTCAATTTCCTCCTCTATAAATAGGACTTAGATGGCTCGAAATTAGTGTTAATTTTTTAGTTTTCTAGTGTTAATTTATGAGTTATTTTCTACTTTAATTTTCAGCATTCAAATATTTTAAATTTCCAGTTTCTTTATTTTATTGCTTTGGAATTTGAAGATTGTGAAGACTTTAAGATTCCTATTCATTTATGATTCAAGTAAGTTCAATGCATTCTTATATATTCATTGCAAATTGTGTTTTTAATATGCTAGGCTAGAAACCCTAAAAGGTTCTAGGGTTTTCTCCATCTTTTTCAGCACGTTGTAATTCAATTAAATCCAACCCTAATTAATTGGTTCAAATTCTATAGTTTTCATTCTAAAATCTATTTTCAATCGAACGATCAAGAGATGAAAATTGAATTAGGTTTATAGTTGTTAATTTGAGACCAAGAGGAGATAATTAACAATAGGAAAATAGAATTTGATGCAATTATTTTCTGTCTCAAAAGGAAGAGTCGATTGTAGGGTTTAAATCTGTATCTTTATTGAGATTGATTAACTTGTGTTTTTGAGACCGAGAGGAGATAATCACTAATTAATAATCTAGGTTTTAACCGCCCATCCAAGGAATTAATTCCAAAATATCAGATTTCCCATTTAATAATTATTTTGGGTTTGGATTGATTGTTTATTGCATGTTGATTGGATTGGTTGATTTTCCCTAGAATCTGTGCTTTTAATTATTTGATTTTATTCAAAAGTCTTTTTGAAATTGAAAACAAACACCCTACTCTTGATTTTGATTCGCTCAAACAAAGAATTGATAAACTGCATCCAGTACATGAAGTATTCTCGTTGCACTGTCCCTGTGGGTTCGACAACCTTCGGGTTATAAATTTATTTTCATCACTACACTATAATTAATCTGTAATTTACACAGTGATCGAATTGGTGCCGTTGCCGGGGACAGTCAGATTATATTTTGTTATTGGATTGTTTTGATATTTTCTGGATTGAGTTTTTAATTTTTAGTTCGTGGGCGAGTGTGTGATTTTTGCGTCTATATCGACCAACATACTGTGTGTCGATCGACACAGAAGCAGCGCTCGTGTCGATCTACACAGACTGATTGTCTGCACTTTTGTTTTTCTTTTCAGGTGCATGAACACAAGAGCAAAGGGCAAGAATCTTGAAGCCTTCGATTCAGAAATAGAAGCCACCTGTAGGAGAAACAAAAGCAAGACAAAGTAGGATAAGGAAAAGCCACTTGAGATGGAGAATCAACAGCCAGAAGCCCCCCTCCAAAACATGACTCCTGAGGAGCAAAGACAGTTTGTTGAAGAAGTTCGGCATCTCAGGGCACAACTCCAAGCAGCACAGGCAGCCCAAGCAGAGCAAGCCGCCAGATTGGCAGCACTGAATGGGGGAGGAGACAATGGAAGGCAAGTAGTAGTACAACAGAGATCCATCTTGGATCGTATCCTGCCGCAGCAAGAGGAGCCAGGGTTCCGAGTTGGTATTAATGCCAACAACTTCGAGTTGAAGACAAGGCTGATTCAGATGGTTCAGCAGAACCAGTTTACAAGGAAAGTTATTGAAGACTCGTACGCCCACCTCAGTCAGTTCATTGTGGTGTGTGATACGATCAAGCATAACGGAGTGCCACAGGACACCATCCGGATGTGCCTTTTCTCTTTTTCTCTCAGGGATGAGGCCCGATCGTGGTTTGCCGGCCTATACAAGAGAAGAATTGGTACTTGGCGGGAATTGCGAGCAGAATTCCTCACCAACTACTTTTCGCCCAGTGTCATACTCAAGAGGAAGTCCGACATCACTCACTTCAGCCAGAAGTATGATGAGACCTTGTACAAGGCTTGGAAGAGGTACAAAGAACTGTTGAGGACATGCCCCAGCCATGGTATTGATCTTGAGATGCAGGTGCGCCACTTTTACGAGGGACTAACCCCTCACATGAAGGAATTGGTGGATGCTTCAGCTAGAGGCATCTTAATGAAGAAAAGTGGAGAAGAAGGCGTGACATGGCTATGAATAGCCACCAATGGCCCAGTACTCCAAACACAGCCATCGTTCCTGTTGAGGCCGACTACATCTACCGAGGAAGCAGTGCGAGCACCTCCAATACCGCTGAAGTGAACTATGCCAATGGAGGTTACAACAACAACTACCGAGCCAACAACCAAGGGTATAACTACAGTGCTAAAAATCATCCTGGTTTTTCATAATCTAACCCTTCTGCTGCTGAAAATCCTCCACCGGGGTTTAATGTTGGTACCGGGGGAGATATTGTGGAAAAGAAGAAGTTCGTGCTCGAGGAGGTTCTCGACAAATTCATCAAGAGCTCAGACAATAGGTTTGGCAAGGTGGAGAACGAAGTCAAGGGCATGGCGACTCATATGCAACACATGATGAAGCACCTTAAGATGCTCGACACTCAATTGAGTGAGATTGCTACTACTTTGAGCAATCAACACAAGTCCAGCCAACTCCCCAGCACTACAGAGATCAATCCAGACAAGGCAAAACAGGTCAATGCCATATCTTTGAACTCGTACTTTGCCTCACTTATAACGTTGTTTTCTTTGTCATTTCATGCATTTGCATTAGCTTTAGGTTAATAATCGAGCATGAGCTATTTATAGAAGATATTACACTTGTCGTGCTAAGTTTTCAAGGTTTTTTGGTACAAAAGAGATGAAATGGTGTGAAGATGAACAAAAGAGAGAAAAATTGCCCAGAATTCCTCTGTATCGATCGACAGTCCCTATGTCGATCGACACAGAGGACAAAAAGGAGTCTTGAGGTTGAAGGATGGTTCGGGGCGACACCGGCGTCGAGGTTGGCATTTGTGTCGACCGACACACGGAGTGTCGACCGACATAAGGATCAAGAATTGATCGAGAAGGCAGCAATGAAGTGCATGTCGACTTGGAGGCCATGTCGATCGACACGCGCCATGTCGATCGACACCGAAGACAAAAGGCAGCTTTTCACCTTATTTTGAGATTTTCCTTTCCAAGCCTTCTACCTTTTGAAGATTCAATTTCCTCCTCAATAAATAGGACTTAGATGGCTCGAAATTAGTGTTAAGTTTTTAGTTTTCTAGTGTTAATTTATGAGTTATTTTCTACTTTAATTTTCAGCATTCAAATACTTTAAATTTCCAGTTTCTTTACTTTATTGCTTTGGAATTTGAAGATTGTGAAGACTTTAAGATTCCCATTCGTTTATGATTCAAGTAAGTTCAATGGATTCTTATATGTTTATTGCAAATTGTGTTTTTAATATGCTAGGCTAGAAATCCTAACAGGTTCTAGGGTTTTCTCTATCCTTTTCAGCATGTTGTAATTCAATTAAATCCAACCCTAATTAATTGGTTCAAATTCTATGGTTTTCATTCTAAAATCTATTTTCAATCGAAGGATCAAGAGATGAAAATTTAATTAGGTTTATAGTTGTTAATTTGAGACTGAGAGAAGATAATTAACAATAGGTAAATAGAATTTGATACAATTGTTTTCTGTCTCAAAAGGAAGAGTCGATTGTAGGGTTTAAATCTGTATCTTTATTGAGATTGATTAACTTGTGTTTTTGAGACCGAGAGGAGATAATCACTAGTTAATAATCTAGGTTTTAACTGCCCAACCAAGGAATTAATTCCAAAATATCAGATTTCCCACCATAATAATTATTTTGGGTTTGGATTGATTGTTTATTGCATGTTGATTGGATTGTTTGATTTTACCTCAAATCTGTGCTTTTAATTATTTGATTACATTCAAAAGTCTTTTCGAAATTGAAAACAAAATCCCTACTCTTGATTTTGATTCGCACAAACAAAGAATTGATAAAGTGCATCCAGTACATGAAGTATTCTCGTTGCACTGTCCCTGTAGGTTCGACAACCTTCGGGTTATAAATTTATTTGCATCACTACACTATAATTAATCTGTAATTTACACAGTGATCAAAAGCATAATAAAATTATATGGAGAAAAGTTTCAAATTCTTGTCCACATTCCCCAAAACTTATTTCACTCAGAGATTGAAAAAAGTTTGAGAATGAGATGAAGATTTGAAACACTTACCTAATAATCTTTTCTCGGTCAACCTCAGACATTGATTTTTTATATATACAACTATCTCTTCTTGTGTCGATCACCGTTAGGGAAAGCATTTTTGGAAGGGGATCAAAACAGGGAACAAAAAGGTGTTTAAAAAACCTCAAATCAATAATCCTCAAACATAATCAGTAACAAGTCTAAATCTATCATTCCCCGGAAACGGTGCTAGTTTGATCAATGATATAACTACCAGATAAATTATAAGAATCGTGGCCAAATAAATTTGTTAATCAGATATCGAACCCAAGGCAATGATGTGAGGACTTAAACCTATGTACTAAAACATAGTTGTTAGATAAATTGTTTGAAAAATTGGAAAAGAGATTTTGGATTTTTGAAATTAAAGTAGATAAAATAAAATAGGACTTAAAACAAATAAAGGAAAACACAGATCCTAGGGTTGGACTACTATCATGGATTACATGCAATTAACTAATCAGTCAGATTCGTGCAACAAGTGAGTTATCAGGCAAGTGTTAATATTTCCTCGGATGGGCAAATAATAACTAGATTACTAATAAGTGACTGTCTCCTCTCGGTCTCAAGAACACCTACTAATCAATCTAAAAAAATCAATAGATTTAAATCCATACAATCTAGTACTTCTTGGTCGGACAGTATATATCGCATCATGCATTCCTAATCACACTACCAATAGTCACCTCTCGGTCCGTCATTTAATTTGGAATTATGAAATAAAAACAAGAATCATGAACTATCAGCAATGAATTAATCAATCCTAAGCATTTATCCAAATCAGTTGTACAAACCCTAGAATCTGCTAGGAAAATTAGCAAGACATAATAAAATAAAAAGACATAGTTAAATGAAAAGTAAATTATATTAATAAAATAAAATAGGAATTCTAAAATACATAAATAAAATACTAAACTGGAACTAATGACTAAAACACTACAGAAATTGAGGTTGAGAAGGGATTAAAAGATGAAACAAATTAAATCTACAGCAATAGAATTTAAATTTGATGAAAATCTCAATCCGAAATATCCTAACTTAAATATATCTTCCAAAAATATATGTTGAATGCTTTGTATCTTCAATTCTTTGTATATCTTCTTGAATTTTCAAGCAATTAGGATTGATCTGAAAGTATCTTGAGAAAACCCCGCCAGATTTGCACAGCTTCATGAATTCAATCATATCATTGGATTTACAGCTCCGATTAACGCGATTCTACTTGCATTAGATAGCCAACTCGATTACGTATATGTGGATATGCATTAATAGACCAGATTCCAAGTATTGAGTGAGATATGACCGATTTACTCTAGTCCTTTTTTAGCCTGTGAAAATCTACTGCAAATTTTATCTTCAAATCTTCTTTTCTCTATCCAAATTTTCTAGAATCTTGATTAATCTTTAATTCTCAATTATCCTTGATCTGACATTCAATTTCTAATTATCCTTATTCCTCTTTTTGCAATTAATATCCATAAACCTGCAAAAATTTACCACCACAAGCAAAATATCATTCTAATCTAACTCGTCTAATAAAAATAGAGGAAATTAAACAAAACATTATAAAAAATACTAATTAATCAATCCAATAATGTGTGAAAATATGAACTCAACAAATAAGTGTGCAATGCATCACAAGATCCATCACAATCCAAGTATGAAATCTCCACAAACACAAACAATCCAAATCAAGTCAAAAAATCAGTAAACTTTGGAAGAGCCTCACAGGGAAACTATCGCTCATCACTTAAGTGTTTAGGGGTTTAATGAGTATACACTCATCAAGTATGATTTACATCTACCATAAGCTTTCAAATATTCTACTTTCTCCACTGCTTACATCTGTACACAAGACCTGGAATCAAATAGGACTTTATTCTTGGTTGTATAATGCAGGCTTTTTGTGAAGGATAGGGAAATATGGCCAAGTGACTAAAAAGAAAATATTGAGTTCATGACTCTCAATAAATTAAAAACCACCATGTATCCTCATCCAACCTTCTCCTAAGATCTTGCAATTCAAACCATAAATACTCTTTTTTTTAACCCTTTTATGCTCTTTATAATAATTTTTTTTCTTAGTAGAGCTTACAAGGATATCTATTTTTTTTTCCTTCCTTTTTTTTCTTAGATTGAATCTCAAATCGTTGCCCAAGCACTTGAAGTACATCTACCTTGGAGACGACGAGACCCTACCAGTGATCATTAGTGCGGATCTGACCCAAGCGCAGGAGAAAAGGGTCAAAAGGGTTTTGAGCACTTTCAAGGAGGCAATTAGGTAGACATTGGATGATATCAAGGGGATAAACCCATCAGTATTCATGCATCACATTCTATTTGAAGGAGCAAAACCTATTCGTGAGCATCAAAGGAAGTTGAACCCGATGATGAAGGAGGTTGTATTGGCCGAATTTTTAAAGCTCATGGATCACGGTATCATATACCCAAGTTTTGATTGCAAGTGGGTTAGCCCAATTCATGTAGTCCCAAAAAAGTCGGGCATTTAAGTGGTGGAAAATGAGAAGAAAGAGCTTGTTGCAGTTAGGCTACAGATTGGCTGTGGGGATATTCAAGCGGTGTTTGATGAGTATCTTCTCCGATTTGCTCGAGGATTGTATTGAGGTATTCATGGACGATTTCTTAGTCTATGGGAAATCTTTTGAAGTTTGCATTGCTAATATAGAGAAGGTGTTGCAACGCTGTTTGGAGAAGAACTTGGTGCTTAATTATGAAAAATGCCACTTCATGGTTTAGAAGGAATCGTAATTGGGCATGTGGTGTCAGAACGTGGTATTGAGTTAAACAAGGCAAAAGTGGAGATTCAGAAATTGCCCTACCCCACCAATGTCAAACATGTGAGAGCATTTCTGGGGCACACAGGTTTCTACCAACGATTTATCAAAGATTTTGCCAAATGGGCACAACCATTGACAAAGCAATTGCAGTTGGAAGTAAAGTTCGAGTTTGGAGAAGACTGCAAGGAGGCTTTTAATTATTTGAGAGAAGCTTTAGTATCTGTACCTATCATTCACTTACCAAGGTGTGGGGAACCGTTCGAGATAATATGTGATGCCTGCGATAGGGCAGTTGGAGCTGTACTTGGGCAAAAGATTGGAAAAGTTGGGCATGTGGTGTACTATGCATCAAAAACTTTGAATGCTGCCCAACTCAATTATTCTACAACAAGGAAGGAGATGTTGGCTATCATGTTTGCTGTGGAGAAGTTTAGATCTTATCTTTTAGGACCTAAGGTCACGGTGTATTCTGACCACTCGCCAATTAGGTATTTGATGTCGAAGAAGGAGTCTAAGCCACAGTTGATCAGATGGGTTTTACTCTTACAAGAATTCGATCTGCAAATCAAGGACAAGCCAGGGACAGAAAACAAAGTGGCTGATCATTTGAGCAAAATAGTCAACTCGGAGGATGCAGATGCCCAAATCGGAGAAGCATTCCCAGACGAGCAATTGTACGCAGTGGAGATGGAACCATGGTATGCGGAGTTGGTCAATTACATGGTGCTGAAGGAGTTTCTACTGAGAATGTCTACTTATGAAAGAAACAAATTAAGGGCAGAAAGTAGGTGGCACATGTGGGAACCACCTATCTTTTAGAAAATTGGAGCCGATGATGTGTTCCAGAATCTGAGATGACAAGAATATCGGCACACTGCCATTCATATTAGTGAGGAGGATATTTTAGAGCTTCCAGGACAGCGCACAAGGTGCTCAATTCGGGATTCAATTTGTCAACCATTTATCAAGATGCTGCAATTTGGGTAAAGGCATGTTTGAAATGTCAGCAGTTGGGCGCATGGACGAAAGATGATGAAATACCTCAAGTGCCAGTCATGCCGGTTGAATTATTCGATGTCTGGGGAGTTGACTTTATGGGCCCCTTCCCAAAATGTCAAGACAAAGAATATATCTTGGTGGCAGTTGACTACGTTTCTAAGTGGGTGGAAGCTAAGTTGACCCGGTCAAATGATGCAAGAACCGTGGTGGAATTTTTTAAGTCAAATGTGTTTACTAGGTTTAGAGTGCCTAAGATGTTAATCAGTGAACAAGGATCACACTTTTGCAACAATTTTATGAGGACTTTACTTGGGAGATATGGAGTTGTGCACAGAGTGACAAACGCCTATCATCCTCAAGCAAATGGGCAAGCTGAAGTGATGAATAGGGAGATCAAGAGTATTTTGCAAAAGATGGTGGAACCAAGGAGGAATTCGTGGAGTTTAATATTAGATGATGCTCTTTGGGCATATCGCACAACTTACAAGACACCCATTGGGACATCACTATTCAACCTCATTTTCGTGAAACATTATCACTTGCCCATTGAAGTAGAGCACAATGCCTATTGGGCACTTCGAGCAATCAATTGGGATTATGAAGTGCAGGGGAAGAAAGATTCTTGCAATTTTAAGAGATGGAAGAGCTGAGGATGGACGCATATGATAATATGGTAATTTACAAGGCAAGAACAAAGGAAAGACATGATCGGAACATTAGACCAAAGGGGTTCGAGGTTGGGGAATTGGTGTTTCTTTATGACACTAGACTGAAGTTTATACCCGCGAAATTGAAGATGAAGTGGAGTGGACCTTTCTGAGTTATTCATGTGTTCCCCAATGGAACAATTCGATTAATGCCACTACAGGGAGGAAAGGAATTCCAAGTTAATGGCCATCGCATCAAGCATTACTATGAACCGAGATCAAAAGATAATGCAGAGGTCATTAGATTCAAGGAGCCTGAGTAGGGCAATTGGAGAAAGTCGAGTCTGAGACTTTTAAAGAAGGGCGCTGACCAGGAGGCAACTTGGCGAGAACTCTACAGTCAGACTTCATGAGCAGTGCAGCATGATCCTATAGAAGAAACATCCACTCAAGAGAAGTGATCTAGGATGCTTCTCCATTCCAGTTGAGATCGGGAGGATCGCTTTTCCAAAGGTGCTGTGCGACACAGGAGCCAACATCAATCTAATGCCCTTTTCCATCTTCCAGCGCCTCAAGATTGGAGAGTTGAGGCCCACTACAATTACATTACAATTGTTCTACGACCAATCTCCAGTCCTTTGACTGAAAATTCACTAGAAGAATGAGTACTAGGTCAGGCCTGATCTCTAACGTTGAGCAGCTCCTCCGTCTGGTCAGCGCGGACCTTCAAGCACCTCAATCTCCAATCTTCAACAGGTGTCGCTCCTTAGAGTGAGGACAAACCTCCCTTCTCCTTGGACGTCGACTGCTGGGAGTTTTATAGTTCTTCCCGGAACCTATCCTTGTGTTGGCGTTGCCCGTACGAATCACTCTTGCATCGCAATAGTGACTGCTAGATTCTTTCCAGACTAGAAGGAATCCCAATATAACCTTTGGAAGATAAACTTCACAGGTCTTCGAGCTTCTGTTATTAGAGCTTGCGAAAAGCTTCAATTAAGAACTTAGCTCGGATGAGTTCGCGTGATGTAGAGAATGAGTTTATTCTCTTCTGTTATCTCTTGTATTTAGAAAATCGCGAACCTTTGAATCAAATAAGGATGATACCTATTTATAGGTGAAGATTCAAACGGCTGTTTGAATCTTATCCGTTAGACTCAAAGGGAATGCTCGCCTATCTGCATTCTTCCTTTTTCTGCAGTGGACAGCCGTCTTTTGTCAGAACGGATCCTTTGTAGGTCTGAACCCTTCTTTTTCATGATGATTGTTACATCCTCTTGATTGGTTGGGTTTCCTTGTAATTTGTAATCTGTCTGATTCTCGACTTTGTAACTTCTCTCTTGATTGCTGATTGTCATCTGCTGGCTACTGGTGTGCGTCGGATGTCTCCGTAGTTTGCTGGAGTTCCTTCTTCAGCATCCTTGTCACTTCCTCCGCATTGCTAGCTTTTCTTTTCTTTTTAGCAATCTTCAGCAATTGGTCAAGTTTGCTGACTCCTCCAGCAAACTAGATTCTTTTCTTTTTCTTATTCAATTACAACTCGAGTATAAATTCATATGCAGGACTTTTTACAATTGACTCAATACTTAGTTGCTTGAGCTTTGATGCACCAAAACATATCAAACTATGATTATGAATTGGTTTACAGGAAAGTGGTCTAACAATATTCCTAACATGGGGTAATTGTGATTATTGTTCCTTCCTTTCTTCAATTATCCCTTCGTCGCATCCCCAAATCCGAGAAAGCAAATGGGGGCACGATATTGCACTAGAAGAATAAAACTAGAATACATAAGTGTAGATACATAAAATTGTAAATATTAATATAAAAGATACTGTGGTTTCACTAACACATCATAGAACTAGCGGATAAGAATTACTTTAATTTAAATTCATTAATGTTCCCAAAATATATCAAATTCATAACTTTTTTTTTTGTCACAAGCGGAACAATTTTACGAGCATATTACATTTTTATGACTCATCAATTTTTAAATTAATTCATTGAAACTATTCAACTTTTAAAATCATGTTTGGTATTCAAATTTATCCTCATTTCATTCACATTATGCACTATACACTAGCCATTATTCTATTAGATATTTGATATATAAGGCATAAGATTTTAATTCATTACACGCTTTAGGCTTTTAGCAACACTACTAACTAGGATACTGTAATTTTATCTCCTCGAAGTTAACTAATTACATGAAATTTAAAATATCAAACAAAATTTATTTATTGAGACTTTGAATTTTCAGTTAATTTTTTGAATATTCATTATATTTTGGTATGCAAATATAAATATAAAACTATAAAATTTTCTCTGAATTGAGAATAAAATATGAATTTCTGTGTAAAAATTTAAATAGTTTACTCAAATGATTTCAAAAATTTAATAAGAAAATAAAAATCTACATATATATTTTGTGGATCCATGGCTAGTTTAGTTGGGGGAGCTAACCCTATCACTCTTTGTCCATCACTAGCTCACTACAATTATTACTCCCTCCGTCCCGGCTAAGTAGTCTCATTTGCTTTTGACACAGTTACCAATGTTTGTTATTGTATTGGAATTAATATTTTATTGGTAAGTGTGAAAAAGTTTGTCATTTTAGGAAATGAGACAATTGGATGGGATAGACAAAAAAGGAAAATCAGAAACCTTAAACGGGACAGAGGGAATACAATTTAAACAATGTGCAATTTTGATGGAATGGACAAATTAAACCATCTATTTCTTAATGATATATCACTTAGTATTACTATATCAAATTAAGTAATTTTAATAATTGTTATTACAAAAATCAAAATTGAACATAGTACAATAAACTCAATTAATTTATATGAACAAAAATAAAAATCTTATAAATATGGAAATTAAAGTAAAGAAAATTCAAATTTTAGTTATAAATAAAAATTAATTCCTAAAAATACTATATACTCTAACTGAATGGGATGAAACTTTGCAATTGAACTTATAAAACTATTCGAAACTATAATAAATTAAAATAATTTTAATTAGGTAAAAGTTAATAATTTCATTAACGGAAATAAAGACTGGAGTACTATATAATGAACAAACATTAAAACCAGATCATTCATCACCCTCGTTGTGAAAATTTCTCTCACTCATCAGATGGCCATTGTTAGGAATATTGTTAGACCCCTCTATTGTAAACCAATTCATTATCACAGTTTGATATGTTTTGGTGGATCAAAGCTATAGCAACTCAGTATCGAGACAATTGTAAAAAGTCCTGTATAGGAATTCATACTCGAGTTGTAATAGATTAAGAAATAGACAGTTTCGGGTTTGCTGAAGGAGTCAGCAAACTTACCTAATTGCTGAAGATTGCTGAAGAGAAGAAAGGCTAGTGATGCGAAGGAAGCGACAAGAATGCTGAAGAAGGAACTCCAGCAAACTACGGAAATATCCAACGCACATCAGTAGTCAGCAGACGACAATCAGCAATCAAGAGAAAAGTTACAAAGCCAAAATATCAGACGGACCACAACTTACGAGAAGAACCAACCAATCAAGAGGATGGAACAATCATCATGAGGAAAAAAGGGTTCAGATCTACAAAGGATCCGTTCTGACAAGAGACGGCTAAGGACAGATGCTACGCCAATCAGAGACGAGGGGACTTGAAAAGTCTCTGTCCACCACAGAAAAAGGAAGAATGCACATAGGCGAGCATTCCCTTTGAGTCTAACGGATAAGATTCAAACAGCCGTTTGAATCTTCACCTATAAATAGGTGTCATCCTTATTAGATTCAAAGGTTCACGATCTTACACATACAAGAGATATCAAAAGAGATAAAACTCATTCTCTCTGTCACGCGAACTCATCCGAGCTAAGTTCTTAATTGAAGCTTTTCACAAGCTTTCATAATAGAAGCTCGAAGACCTGTGAATTTTATCTTCAAAAGGTAACATTGGCATTCTTTCTATTCTTGAAAGAATCTAGCAGTCACTATTGCGGTGCAAGAGTGATTCGTACGGGCTATGCCAACACAAGGATAGATTCCGGGAAGAACTATAAAACTCCCAACAGTCGACGTCCGAGGAGAAGGGAGGTTTGTCCTCACTCTAAGGAGCGACACCGGTTGAAGATTGGAGATCGAGGTGCTTTAAGGTGCGCGCTGACCAGACGGAGGAGCTGCTCAACGTTAGAGATCAGGCCTGACGTTGTACTCATTCTTCTAGTGAAATTTTCAGTCAGAGGACTGGAGAGTGGACATAGAACAATTGTTCGAACCACTATAAAAACCCTTGTGTCGTTTACTGCTTTATTGCGCTATTTATTCGTAGTTAGATTATTTGAAACTCAACACACCAAGTGTTGTAGTATTAACTGCAATCAATCTAACGAATACACGAGCTAAAACATTTAGATAAAAACTTGCTAAGTCGAGACCTTAGCAAGACACGTGCAAGATAAATTTAATACTTCCGCTGCATATAAAATAACTCTGATCGGGGACCAACAGCCATGGATATCACAGAAGCACGAGCTGAAGCCGAAGCATTGAGATATGCCAACGGCTTCAAAGAGATGAGTATTGTAAAATTAATGGTTGAGATTGTTATTCCGGAGGCACTAGAGCAGCACGGTGGACCGATGACACTCTCTGAGCAGTCGTCGGCCACCGGCAACCCCCAGGCCTCCCTGTACCGCATCATGCATTTCTTGAGCTGCAGAGGCATCTTCAAACAACAGATTAGCCCCACCACATCGGCTGTCACCTACGCCCCGACTCTCATTTCCCGTTACCTGACCAAGGATAAGCTCAGCATTTGCACGCTCCTGCAGTGAAACCCCAACGTAGCTATATCAGCGGTCGATTTGAAGGCCGGTAAAGGCTCCGGATCGGAGCCTGGTTCCACCATCGACAAGTTTTGGAGCCTGGAGGTGGAGGAGGAGGAGTACCACAGGACACTCCACAAAGCGCTGGACAATCAATCTCGGGCGATGGCCTCAGTTATGGTAAGATATGCCCCATAAACATTTCAAGAAATCTGCTCGGCGGGCCGGCGGGGACGGCTCTTGGGATATTGGTGAAGGCATTTCCATGGATCCAGGGGATCAATTTTGATCTCAATCATGTCGTCGCGAAGGCCCCGGCCATCGACGGGGTCGTCCACGTCGGAGGAGACATGTTTAAGGATGCCCTTCCTCAAGCCGACGCTATGATGCTCATGGTATTAATAATATTAATTGTTATTTATGGTTTTGGAATTTCACTAGATGATACACAGTAGTAGTGACCGGTTGAGTTTGCTCAGTATCACAAGACTAACAAATTTTAAAAAAAATATTGAAAATTAGGTAAAATGTTGTAGGTTGTAAGTTATTTAAATATTTTTTATATAGTTAGGTCACCAAACTGTAATGAATAATTCAGTATAGCGTGTACTACATGACTGGGGCGACCTAGTGTGCATTGAAATTCTAAAGAAGTGCAAAGAAGCCATACCCATGGATAAGGGGAAGGTGATAATTATAGAGGCTATCCTCGATGAAGATGATGAAGAAGACAGAGACGAGCTCTCCATGGCTCGCTTGCTGCAGGATATGACAATATTGATGGCGACGGCCCACGGGAAGGAGAGAACGGCGAAGGAGTGGGCGAAGCTGATCGAGATGTTGGGTTTCCGCCGTCACAACGTCAAGCATATGCCGGCCATTGCATCTGTGATTGAAGTCTATCCATGAGTCCTTTTCTGATTTGATTGTTACATTTATTTGCGTTCGAAATAACATTATGGTTGTGTCATTTAATTGGTTCTTCTATATGAATAATAATTTTATTAATAATCACCCAATCTCATTGGGGTTTGCACATATAGTTTAGTATGGGCATGCATGATGAGATTATGAGTTGTAAATAAAATTACCATCAGAATTAATAATTAACTTTTTTAAAATATACAAAATGCATGATTAATTCTCTCAATATGCTACTAATAACTTTTCCCTTTTTAATGCATTTACCTGTACTTTGGTTCTGAAATGGATAAATCTCTAAAAATATTTTCAAATATAATTCAGTTTTTCTCAAACGCCCGATTGGTACTGTAGTTTGTAAAGCACTGGGGTTTTGGAAAGAAAAATATTGTCTGAATGTAGAAACTCAAACAGTTAAATTAATTCTATTTCGTTAGGAATTATGCAATTTTGATGATTATAAAAAATCATTAGTTAGCTTATTTCCATATGGAGCTGACTTGGAATGAATTGATAATAAGATGTATTACATAAGTTCTAAGTGTTGTAATAATTTAAAGTCAACCAGCTGAAAACATAATGATGCGAAGAACTAACTGGATATATGACCAAATTCAACTCTAGCTCATAATTGAGGAGTTGGCAGTTATTAAGAAGATGAGAAGACCATAGTTGGTAGAAGTCTCAACTGTTATAGTTGTAAGGAGAGCACTATTCATAAATAACTCAATCAAGATATGTGGACGCCTCAATGGTCAATTGAAAGGTAATCCAGCTTACAGTTTGCGGAGAAATTGACAGCTTATAATTCTAAGAAAAAGACAATATTTCAACTTTAGTACAAGTTCAGTTGATTGTTTTAAGCAGTGCTTCAACTAGTCAGTGTCACGTCGCAAAAGACAACAGCTTAGCATACCGAATTCAAATGGGAGTCTATAAATACCCCATTTGAATTAAGGAGAAAGAAGAGGATGGTCGTAAAAAATACGAACAAGATATTACAAACCTATCTCTGATAAATTCTCAAGCTCTCTGTGTTTTTTTTAGCCTCTCTCCTGAAGATCATCGTGCCATACAAGAGGGGTAGCTAACAAGAAATACGAAATCAACCTCAAGACCAATGTTGCTAAAGAAAACTCACACATTAATTTTCTGAGGTTATAAGTGTTACAAAACTCAACAGTCAGAAGAACAGAAGTTATCACTCGTATTCAAGTACTGTGGGTAGCCGAAGTTCCAAAAGGAAGAGCCTAGCGAGTTGAGTTCATAGTAAACCTCAACTAACAATTGTTCATGTGATTGAGTCGTGGAGACTCAGTCAGGTTTCATAGGATTATTAGTTGTAACATGTGTTTGAACATTGTGTACAAGTGAAGATAGGGGACTTTCTTCTTGTGACGAAGAAGAGTGGACGTACGGATTTGAGATCCTGAACCACTATAATCTTTTGTGCTCTTTACTGTTTTTACTGCTTTTAGTTATTAACAAGTTTTTGACTGAATGCCCTCACTCATAGGTTACTTTCCATTTTATAGTTAACAGTGTACAATCTATTCTATGTAAGTTGCCTAATCTACAATTTATAGGAATATTTAAAATTAACTAAGAATATTTACATTTAATACTTAGCCACAATATCAGCTCTTTGATCCACCATATCAGCCATAATATCCATAATATGCTCTATAATGGCTACCTTTTTATCAGTTATTTCCTCTACACTTCACGAAATTTAGTCTTTGAAACCCAACAACTGACCAAAGTTGTTAGAGTATAATTAAAACCTGCTTTCTGAATTGCTCGACTATGAGATCTCTACAAAACTTGTAACTCAACCTAGACCCACTCAGCTACAGATGGTTCCACGTGAAAATTTAATTAGTCGTACTTTTGGGTAGTCGTACTGGTATATTTGAGACTAACAAGTGGTATCAGAGCAAGTGTTCGAGTGACGAACTTAAAGCGAGCAAGATCACCTTAAGGGAATAAAGCAATGGCAATAAACAAGCGAGCAAGCTCACCTCAAGGGAATAAAGCAATGGCAATCAACAAGCTAAAGAGAGAAACGAAGCTGAAAATGAAAAACTAGAGGAAAGTGACATAAACTGAAGAAGCCAGTTCTAAGAAAGGAGCTAAGGAAGTTTTTGTTGCAAAAGATCTAACTGAGGTGTTAGATCATCAAGTAGTGACAGTGCAACAAATGGCAATTACCTTAATGGGAAACGACGTAACTAACTCTCACATGCATTCTTTAGGGATTGTATATATCTTTTATACTAACCTTTGTCATATTTTATTATTTTCTTTGTCCCTAAATTATAGCGATTGCCTCCACCACTAAAACCACTTCCCACGTGAGTTTGTAGGTGATCAACGGTTATGCTAAAGTCGACTAGAAGGTGGAAAAGCTTCGTGTAGCATGTCCAAGAGAGTGGGGGGTGGATACGAAGCTGTACACTCCAAGAAAGAATAAAAGGACACTTCGAGCTTGAAGATAATTTGAGCGACTACAGTTATCTTAAAGCATACAATCTTCAAGATTGATCATGTCTTGCCCGTTCGAATCAACCACTCACAATCAGTCTACTTCTGATGGAATCCACCTCCAGAGAGGCATCCTACGGTGGAGGAGTCATGAGCTTACCTTGTATGTAGTTTGTTAGAATGTTTGTCCATAGGTGTTGTCCAAACATCTATGTAGAGTGAGAATCATTCAAGGGAGTGAACTGAGATTTATTCAAATTATTTGTTTTTATTTCTCTGTATAAACCTTGTCTATATATTTAAATTATTTTAGGCCGCAAGGCACTCTGGGGAATAGAAATATTACCCAAAAAATTTATTCTGTCGTGCTTATCTCTAACACTAACATTACAGTCTCACATTGTAGTATTTCACGTAAACTCGGGTAAAAATTCTTTAAAGTTATATTACAAACTACTAAGATTAGTCAAAAGATCAAGATTTGACACTTGCAAAGCCTAATCAGGGATAATCTTCCTCAGTTCCCTTGACCTTTGACCTAAAGCCTATAAAAGCAAAATTGGTATGCAAATCGTACAATCTCGTACAAATAATAAATACTTGCAAAAGTATGGATCACCATCAATATCGCTCAAAGGATACATTTCCAAGTGAGTCTATAAATATCCTCTCCCAAAGAAGAGAAGAGTCTATTCGAAAATTTCACAAGAATTGTGATCGATGGAAAATCTAAGTTCTGCACTCTGCATTTTTTTAGCTATCTTGAGCTTGAGACCACCAGAGTTTGATTGTGTGAAAGAGTAGATATGAGAATCCGAGATCTTCTTACTCATCTGAGAAACAATCTATCCAATCTACGTTCCTGTGGAAAACTCAAAACTACAATCAAGAACTCAAATAAGACCCTAGCAAGCATACATCTTGTGGTAAAGCTCAGTAGTTGATGGTGCCCGAAAACTAGAAGTAGAATGAACTCCTCGTGACTGGAAGTACAAAGACTATAACCTGCATTAACTTATCATGTACATTTGGAGTTAGTGGATTTTTGTTCTGAAAGAATTTAGTGCTCGAGTTTACTATGAAGACCGTGTTGTTGAAGTGTTCAACACAGCGAAATTCAATATGCCAGAACTTGAAATAACAGAGTAATGTTAATAAGAATGTCTGAAATGTCAAATTTTGACACATTCAAATTTTAACATGCAACAGAAAATCTGAACAGACAGAAAGAATTATTTTTCACGAGTTTAGAGTTTCCAAACTCACGAGAGCCTTACGGCTGAAAACAGATTTCACGATGATAACAACATTTACACAGCAAAGCCAAAAAAATAGATTTCACTATGATAAAAATCTAAACCTCTTCTCGGTTCACTCCCTCGAAAAAACTTGAATTTACATAGAAGTATAGACTACAACTATGAATAACCGTACTTATGAACACACAATTTAACCCTAAAAACTCTTCTACCGATGGATTTACTCTCTGGAGGTAAGATCCTTCTATGGCTTAAATGACTTCATGACTTGAAAGCACGGGGAAGGTTCGAATGAAGATTGGAATGTCTTGAATCAGCTCTCTATGAATAATGTAAGTCGTCCAAATTTTATCTGCACTGCAGTACCCTTTTTATAAGCATAGATGGATGTAGATTCAGTATCCACATGATATCCTCGTGTTGATATGGCATATATGCATAAATATCACAACTGCAAAGTCTAAAGAAAGATATGTGAAAGATTCAGCTCTATCAGTAAAAATTAGGAACAACTTTAACATATATCCCTAGAAAATAGGACATAGATCTATTCAAAAATATTAATAGATATATCAAATCTATTCATTTCTAGATGTTTATAAGATTAATACTATCCTTACAAAGAACTGAATTCACGAAAAATAAGAATACGAAAAATAATGAATTATAAGATTTACTCAGCTAAGTCTAACACTACTATGTTAAACATAGATGTTAAACTTAGCTTTGACTTTGATAGCAAGACGTGTTAAATATTGCATCTTCAATCTCCCCCTTAAGCTTATCATTCCTGTAAGCATTCCAACACAATACTTGTAATTCAGTTATATTCATCTTGCACAGTGAGATATTAGTTTGTGAAAGAATTTAGTGCCCGATTTACCAAAATTGCTCAGGTGTTAGAGTTAGAGTTTGAAAAGTTTGACCCAGCGGAATTAAAATTTTCACGGGTTTATTTCTAAACCCATGAGTGTCTCACGGCAAAAATGGTTTCACTATGAAAATCAGAATTACACAGCAACATAAAAATACAAAAGAATATTGAATTTCTTCTCGGTTCACTCCCTTGAAGAAATTCTACAAAAGCTCACAAAGAATTCAACACAAACAAAACTAAAAAGCTCCTCTACCGTAGGATTCACTCTCCAGAGATAGATTCCACCTTAATCTTGTTGGACTTGTGCTGAATGATTCGTGAGGGTTGAGATCTGAATGCCTTGAAGAACTTCTCACAATACTCTCCCTTAATCTCAATTCCTCAACCTCTTCAATCTTCGGTTCTCCTATTTATTTCGACTTCTTGGAGCGCACGTTCTTAATGGCCACGCTTTCAGTCGTGGCCCTGATCACTTTCCACGTCCACCTTCTTTGTAGCACAAACTAGAAGTTCCAATAAGCTCTCATGGGGTGGTTTTATGTTGTGGGGGCACTCCCTTTATTTTCCTAAAAGATAAAATAGAAAATAATAATAATATACAATTAAAAACAATAATATACACGATCCCAGATATTTAGGATCTTAGAAAACCAAAATTAGGGTTCAGATACGCAACCCTAAAAAGTAGGGAACGGTTATAACCGTTAAGGTACAACATGGAAGGGTAAGTTTAATACAAGGGTGTCAAAGTGTTTGTGTTAGACTATGGAAAAGTCTAACACTGACACCAACAATCTCCCCCTTAAACTTATCCTTCCTGCTGTCATTCCCAAAAGTAAAATTCGCATGGTTCAACCATGACAAATATACAAATAACCTAAAATATGGATCAACCATAACATATAAGTAAAGATGGATCAGCCATGATAAAGATAACCAAAAGATGCATTGAAAAAAAAAAGATTACAGGGGTTTAAGAACGAGATCCCCTTGAATCTTAAAACATCCAAAACAGCAGAAATTTAAAATATCTAGCAGAAACAAAAAACCATAGAAATTATTTTTAACACATCAGCAACAGTAGAAACTTTGACACCAGGAGGTCAGAGAGATGGACTTCAGAGAGATCCTGTCAAGCTTTGTCCAAATCCTCCACTCGATCTTCTGGACTTAGTCATTTCTCCCTCTGAATTGTTGCAGGTAGGAGAAGTCCGTTGTAGATGGCCTTCATTTCTTCCAGATCCTGCTCCATCTTCATGATGAGGATGGGCAGCTGTTTCAAAGCATCTTCTCTGGACTTGAAGATCTTGGAGGATGGAGTGGATGTGATGTCAGCAACAAACTCTTCTTTCATCTTATCGTCACTTTGAACATAGGGAAGATCCTTGACTCTCTTGTCAGTACGGGTTAGGGTTTGTTCGAACACCAGAGGAGCAGGGTCGCACAATACATCTTCTCCTTGAGCTTTGACACCTTGAGATCTCACTATTGCATAGATCATGCAGGGATAGGGAAGAAAAGTGTTGTCCTGTTTTGACACTGCACGCAGAATGTTAGTAAAAACAAGCTGACCAAGATTGAAAGGTAACCCTTTACCAATCTGGTAGATCAAATCAGCTTGCTCTCTTGTAAGCACAAACGCATTCTTGTTAGGAATCCAGTTGCAGATGGCAATCTTGTACAGGGCAGCATATTTCCAAGTCAGAACCGTGGATGCCATGTTCCCAGACCAATTCTTCATCTTTCCACCCATGATCTCCTCTCGCATCACTCTTTCATCAAAGGCCGAATTCGATTCAATGTCAATTGAGCGTAAGCCAAGGAAGGCATTGATGGCTTCAGCATCAAACCGAATGACACATCTTCTTACATAAGTTTTTCCAAACTTTGCCTTTCCTGACAAAAAGACCTCTTCCTTAATCATGTTAGCATAAAACTCTCTAACAACAGAGGGCTCAAACTCAGCAAACTTTGACACAGTATCAATCAGACCCCTTCTAGAAAGCAACACATCTAACCTATATTTTTCAAAGTGAGATAAATCCATAATTTTCTCAATTTTAAACTCTTTTTCCAGAAGAACATTAAGAACACCCTTAGCCCCATAATGATAAAGTCTATTATTGTAAGCCTTTTCAGCGTCATAATCACTATCATATTCATCAGTAATAGGGGTACGTCTTGCACTTTGAGTGCCTGTAGAGTCAGGTGGTTTGGGCTTTGAAGTTGGTTCCTTCTTTAGTTTGTTAGATCAGCAACCACGTCCAAGATAGATGTAGAGCTCTTCTTGGATTTTGCCTTGCTGAGTGATTGAGGGGTAGGTTTCTTCCTTTTCCTCTTACTTGTTCCTCTGGACGAGTTTTCAGATTCAACACCCGCGGCTTTCATTTTTTGCTCAGAGTCAGTGGAGTCATCAGGGCTCTCTTTCATTTCAAGTGGGTTCATTTTGTAGTCTTCATTCGAATCAGACTCATCAAAGGATCCAAAGTCTGACACTCCCTTGTGATCACTAAAGTTTTAATAATACTATAGTTTAGTGCCAAATTAATATTATCGATCCCACAGAGATTGTATAAGCGAACATCTTGTATACTGAAACTTAGTTTTTTCGGTTTATTATCCAAGTAAATTAGAATTTTGAAAAGGGGTTTTTATGACTGAAATTAAATTGCAAGAATTTAAATCAAAGCAAGAATTAAACCAGAGTTTTAGACAATCAGAGAAAAGTTCAGATTCCAGGGCAAGTTCATATCTTGGATAACTTGCAAGGAAATCAATCGATCAATTAAAAATAAAGATTAAGGTGGAACATCAAAAAATTATTACAAATTTCAGGGTTTGGCAATTCATAAAGTAGATTATCAATTTTCTATATCCTTTCGGTCTCTAGAAAAATTAATAACTCCCAAAAAACATCTAATTTATTCCTATGGATTAAATTCTTCTTTTTAGACACAATAAATCTATATTATCAATTCTTAAATCGATTAATTAATTTTTACCTTTCAGTCTCAAATTAATTAATTTTAAAATCTAATCAAAAGGCAAATTTAATCAGATTAAAAAGCACAAGAATTGATAAATCAATTTAAGTTTTGATCGATTCGATAACCTAAACATGCATCCAAGATAATCACTTAAACCCTAGAAACTGATTAAAGGATTACCTACACATATTCATATTAAACAAATATATGAAAAGATAAAACTTGTAAATGTTCTTCATAAATCAAAACAGTGTCAATTTGGATCCAATCTTGGGAAGTCTTGAGCCAAATCTCCAATCCAAAGCATAAATATTTGAAGAACAATAAAAACTATAACTCTAGGTCTAAAAAGTGGCATGAATGTTTAATTTCACAGAATTATAACTATATATAATAAGTTTGAATGATTTAACATGGTAATTAAGAATAAACTTGGAAAATCCTCATAATCGGCCCGTGTGTTGATTGACGATCGACACACGGTTCCCATTTTGAACCACATGCATCCTTGTCGAGTAGCCTTCTTGGGCGCCATGTCGATCAACACAGTGGGTGTCGATCGACATGCGTGTTGAACGACTTCCGTGTTGACCGACACCCGATACAGAGCACACAACCAAAATCTTAATATTCCACACTTAGCTGAATTTGCACTCCAAAACCTGCATTTTTCACCATAACAAACATACCAACCGTAAAAAAGTACGATGCTAAGAAAATCAAGTAAACACATTATAAAAACATAAAAACAACCTAAAAATACATTGATAAGTGAACGAAATAACGCACTTATCAACTCCCCCAAACTTGAACTATTGATCGTCCTCGATCAAATCACCAAAAGAAATTCAATGTTATGCAAACAGAGATGTGCAATGCCTCACAAGATTCATCACGATCCAAGAATACTCTCATCCAAAAGATAATGCAATCAAAATCCAATCAAAATCATCAACAGTTTCGGGAAGAACCTCACAGATAGAAAGAATTTTTCACAATCACTCATCACTCAAGTGTTTAGGACATGTGTTTACACTCAATTCAAAGTAATACAATTTTCTTGACCATAAGTTTGTCAAATTTCTCATCTCTCCACTTCTTAGAAAGTAAATGACTTGGTGAATAAAAAAGGTCTTTAATTTAGTTGTAACGGGGTTTGCCTAGAGAGTAGGTCGTTTTAGGCTGAGTTTCTTAACACACTTATGATTTTCACAACTTCCCAACTCTCAACTTATCACATCTATTTCCTCAAATTCCTCTTTTCTTCACTTCTTTTCTTTTTCTTTCAACCTTTGTTCACCTCGTGAACATATTCCACAACAATCTCTATTTTTATTTTTCAAAACACAAAAAAAACCCACAATTAACAAGGGATACACTTTCTCTCATCTTTTTTTTTCAAGACAACTCAAGTACATGAGCATTCAAATTTTTGCAACTAATCCACACAACTCTTGTTCAAGTTACCCTTCTCATTTTCTCACAATCTCAATCCACAATTGACTCACCGGAACACTACTTATATCAAGAAAAGAATTTTCAGTCTCAAAGTGGGTACAAGTGGTCATGTGTAGGGTTAGTGTTTGGGATAAGGCTAAGAAAAGACATGCCTAAGATCATTTTCACCAAGTTTTACATCAATACAGCCTCAAGAGAGAAATAAGCCAAATTCTAGAATCCAACTGCAAACTTAATCACACATGAAAGGAAACCAGGTAGAAATCTCACTTGGGTTAATTTGTTCTTCCCAAACAGTCATCAAATCCAAACCAGATAAATCATGCAAAATCAAGAATCAGAGAGCAACTTATCATGCGGTATTCTCCTATCATCGGCTACTTATCATGCAATCCTAAGTATCTCAATTCCAGTGCAGATCAATCATCAATCAAACATTTCATAGATAAAGGAGGAATAGTACAGAATCTCAAGTTACACTTAACAGATTTTGAACCTAGAAAGCAAATACAACTGAAATACTCAAATACAACAGAAATAATTGAAACTAAAACAAATACAACTGAAAGGAAACAAATACATCGAAAAGAACTGAAATACACGTAATACATAGAAAAGAAATACTTAAAAATAACAAGATAAAAGATAAATGATTCCATTCCCACGAGTCATCATCCCCCCAAACTTATTCCATATGAAGGAAATAATAATTTTGATAGTCAGCTCGTAGTAAAGGAATCTGGACCTCAATCTCATTTCTCCGGGGGCCCATCTCGATCAAGTTGTTGCTGCCTCCGGGCGTATCAGAGCACTGGACTAATATCAGAGAATAGCTCCTCCATTCGCTGGGTTAGACGCCCGATCGCGGTGGTGTGCTCGTGCTGCTGGTTCTAAACACCCTGTAAGGTGGTCTGGAAACCCAGAAGAGTGGCCTCATGCTGCTGCTGATTCTTGTGCACATGTCGCAGCTGATCCCCCAAGCTTGCTGAGGCACCGGCCTACTCCTGCATCAACTGAAAGAACTGCCCCCAGTCGGGGACACTGCTTGAAGAACATGCACCGCCGTTAGAAGTGGAAGCACCTCAGCCCCCCGTGCTGAAATACTGCTCGGTCTGGAATAGGGGACCCTCGTCTCGGGGCTGCTCCTCGGAGGTGTGCCGCTGTGCCCAGTGCTGGCGCTCCTCCCATAGAGCTGCCTCCTCCTCGCGGGACAGTACCCGCTGATTGGGCCGTATACCCAGGCAACGTGCAAGGCGGGATGTGGGGGTCTTTCTCTGGAAGATCGGATCCGGTCCAAATGCGCCTGAGAGTGCATAAACCAATTTTTATAGAACAGGAGGTCCGTGACATGCGTCAGCTCCGAGGCTGGCAGAAGAAACCTGTCGCCATTAGACAGGTGCAGGTACGTGTCACCCTAATGACGAATAATGAATTGATACTGCTCCTGGTGGTTGGTGATCAAGGTTCGGTAGCCACCAACCGGGGTGAAAACGTGGACGGGAATTCTCACATGAGCGGCAATCGGCATCACAAAACCGTCGCACCAAAAATTGCCCAGGACCGCAATTATTTGCTGCTTCCAATTCTCTATGACGAAGGCAGAAAGATTGAGGTGAATGCCGCCAAGCATAGCCCATAGGTAAAGAAATTCACTAGCGCGGGCCTTCCCACGCTCGTTCCGGAAAAAACATAAACCCCAAGACACTTCTGAATGTACCTCAATACCGGATTGTCGATTAAAGAGGCTTTCATGCAGCCCTTGCTGAAATTCGCAGGATCGGCCTCAAAGGCAATGCTAGGTCAGAAAGTCTCAATCTAGAACTCTGGCGGCTCGTGGTACAAGCCCCCTGGCGCGCATCCAAAGATGGTGTCAAGCTCGGTCCGAGATAACGTGTACGATACTCCTCAAAGTCGAAACTGAATGTCGTTGGGCTCCACCGGGTGTGGCCAATGCTGTTCGATGATATGCAAAGTAGCAAAGAACTCCATGACAAGTGGCCGGATAGTAGGCCAGAACTGCTGGATGAAGTGCCCCCAGCCGCATCGCTCAAAAAACTGCTGGAGGTCATCGCTGATCCCCAACTATGCCATAGCATCTGCATCAGGATACCTCGTCTGGTAAATCTGGACTCCAGAAAGTGGGCGAAGCATGTGGCATGGTCTAGAAGAGCAAACTGAGGGGCCCATTCAGGGAGCTCCTCTGGGACAAGAACCTGGTCCGCATCATCGGCCTCAAACTCAGAATCCACCGCATCGTCACCCTCATCATCCTCATACATCTCCTCATCCTCAGGAAGATAGTCCTCATCAGACGAAGACATGATCCTAGTATATACAAAACCAACAAAGAACAAAATAAGTATAAAGAAACTAAGAAAAACTACCAACTCCCCCAAACTTGCCTAATGCAATTTCAAAAAAAATTCCAACCAAATTAGACATGCCCATCTCAAATTGACAACCTAATCATGCAATTCACACCAAATCCAAGTGCTAATCATCAGTCTAAAGCCAAAGTAACCACAATTTGCAATTTGAAAGGCATAACCAAGCAACACTAAAGGGGGTTTCAATTTGAATCCAAAATTCCACAATTCTCCACAGATAAGTCTTGCCCATTCCAAATTGACCACCCAATCATGCAATTCACACCAAATCCAAGTGCAAAACATCAATCAACAGCTAAATTAACCATAATTTGCAATTTGGGAAGGTATAAACCAAGCAACAGTAATGAGGGTTTCAATTTTAATCCAAAATTCCACAATTCTCCACAAATATGAATAATTAACAATAGAGGAACTCATATCGACTCACCCACAACTAAGAACGACCCAATTCAACCTGATATATGATCAAAAATCAAACAATAATCATAAACACAAAAAGAGAAAAACTAGGGCTCAAATCTAATCAAAATGCATGAAAACAAGTAAAAAGAAGATAAATAATCGAAAGGAGAGAATGAAAGAGTGATTACCTCGAGTGGAATGGATGAAAAGAGCAAGAAATCGAGTTGGGGAGGTTTTGGGAGAGAAGGCCGTGTGTTCGTGTTTGAAAGAATGAGAGAAAAAATTATGTTTGTGTTTAAATCAAGGCAGACCCGCGACCTCTGTATCGATCGACACAGCTCGTGTCGATCGACACAGAGGTAAATTAATTTATATATATATATATATAATTAACCCTAGAACCAGATTGGCCCAGCTGGTTTGACCGACACCAAAATGTCGATCGACAAGCCGGGTGTCGATCGACATGCACGAAAATGTGATAACATTAAAGGACAGCCTAAGGATCGACACAAGGGTAATCGATCGACAACCATTGTGTCGATCGACACAAACTATTTTATTTTTTATTGAATATGTGTCGATCGACATACAACATGTCGACCGATACAGACGTAAAATTTAAAAACAAAATTTAAAAGCTAAAAATTTTTCGAAGGCATGGAAAAATTCTAAAACTAATCCTAGACTCGAAAAGTGACTTTAAAACTGAAATAAAGCAATAAATTGTTGGGTTACCTCCCAACAAGTCCTTAATTTAACGTCGTTAGCTCGACGGTACCTCAGATCATGGTCGGTCCAGATAATGCACCTCCGTAGCTCCAATTTGCAGCGGGTTGTAGTAGCGCTTGACTCAATGTCTATTGACTGTGAAGATTGTGCCATCCTGGCCAGCTAATTCCACCACTCCATTTCTCGTGATGTTGACCACAGTATATGGTCCAGTCCACTTAGACTGTAGCTTTCCTTGCATGAAATGGAGGCGAGAGTTGAAGAGCAGGACTAGATCCCCCTTGTAGAACTATCGCCTCTTGAGGCCTTGGTCATGGAACCTCTTTGCTCGGAGCTTGTAAATCATGGAGTTCTCATAGTCCTCTTCTCGGAACTCATCCATCTAATTCAAGTACATAGCCCGGCTTTCAGCAGCGGCCTTCTAGTTCTGGTTCAACTCATTCATAGTCCTTCATGTCTTGTGCTCAAGCTCCACAGGAAGATGACAGGACTTACCAAAGACCAACTGGAACGGAGACATACAAATCAGTGTTTTGAATGCAGTACGGTAAGCCCATAGTGCATCATCGAGCTTGAATGCCCAATCTTCCTTCATCTTGACAGTCTTCTCAAGGATCCCTTTGATCTCCCTATTGGACAACTGAGTGAGGCCAATCCCTTGAGGATGGTATGGAGTGGTAACCCTGTGCTTGACACCATATCGAGCAAGTAGAGCAGTTATACTACGATTGCAAAAATGAGACCCACCATCGCTTACCAAGGCTCTCGGAGTGCCATAACGAGTCACCACATACTTCTCGAGGAAGTTCACCACAACTTTGGAGTCATTGCTGGTGGTAGGAATGGCTTCCACCCATCTGGAAACATAATCAATAGCTAAAAGAATATAAGTGTAACCTCCTGAAGGTTCAAAGATCTCAACCTTAATCACTGGGGTAGATGGAATCCCATCCTTATTCGAAATGTTCCCCATCCTCTGGCATTTGTCATAATTGGATACAAAGGCCTTGCAGTCTACATGGATAGTCGGCCAGTAGAAACCACTAGAAAGGACCTTGAAGGCGGTCCTGTTGGAAACAAAGTGGCCACCACTGGGAGAGGAATGGCATGCCTCAATGATCTGGAAAAACTCGGGCTGAGGAACACACCGGAAAATAATAGAATCGGCACATCGATGCCACAGATAAAGATCCTCCCAATAGTAGAATCTGACCTCCTTCAGAAACCTCTTCCTTTCTTGTGGGGTAGACTCAATCACCAAATACTTGGCATGGTCAGCATACCAAGGAGTCTTGTTGGAGTAGTACTCCTTGAGGTCCCTATCTTTGCATGCATAGACCTGCTCATCTCGGAAAGACTCCTGGATTCTCAACTTCTAATCATCTCCCTCAACCGGATACTCCAACCTGGAAAGGTGGTCAGCTATCACATTCTCACAGCCCTTTCTATCCTTGATCTCCAAGTCGAACTCCTGAAGCAACAGGATCCATCTGATCAACCTGGGCTTTGAATCCTTCTTAGCAAACAAAAATCTAATAGCAACACGGTCAGTATAAACAATGGTCTTCGACCCTATCAAGTAGGATTGAAATTTGTCAAAAGCATAAACAACAACTAGAATCTCCTTCTCCGTAGTGGTGTAGTTGCATTGGGCAGGGTTCATGGTCTTGCTAGCAAAATGAATGACATGGAAGAGCTTCCCCTTTAGCTGTCCTAGAACCGCTCCAACAGCATACTCACTAGCATCACACATGAGCACGAAGGGCTCATCCCAATCCGGAGAAGTAACGACTGGAGCAGTCACCAATGCCTTCTTTAGCTGCTCAAAGGCCTTCAGACAATCTGAATCAAAAACAAAAGTGACATCTTTTTCTAGCAGATTACAAACGGGTCAAGAGATTTTAGAGAAATCCTATATAAATCTTTGGTAGAATCACGCATGGCCTGGGAAACTCCGGACTCCCTTCACATTCAGTGGCGGCTGCATCTTCTCAATCATCATGATCTTGGCCTTGTTCACTTCCAAACCTTCAGAGGACACCCGGTGTCCTAGTACAATCCCTTCTTTCGCCATGAAGTGGCACTTCTCCCAGTTCAGGCACAAGTTTGTCTCAGCACACCTCTCCATCACAGTAGCTAAATTCTGCAAGCAAACATCAAAAGAGCTACCAAAGATAGAAAAGTCATCCATAAACACCTCCATCATATGTTCAATGAAATCATGGAAAATAGACATCATACACCGCTGAAAAGTAGCAGGTGCATTACACAAACCAAAAGGCACCCTCCGGTAGGCAAAGACTCCATATGGGCAAGTGAAAGTCATCTTATGCTGATTCTCCGGGGCCACTACAATTTTGTTATAACCCGAATACCCATTAAAAAAAATAATAGTAAGGATAACCTGCCAATCTGTCAAGCATCTGATCGATGAAGGGTAGAGAGAAGTGATCTTTGCATGTGGCACCATTCAGAGCTCGGTAGTTGATGCAAAACTGCCATCCTGTGACTGGTCTCGTCGCTACCTCTTCGCCATCCTCATTCTTCACAATCTGCATCCCACCTTTCATGGCAACAACCTATGTCGGACTCACCCATTGACTGTCGGAGATGGGATACATCATCCCGTTGTCGAGAAGCTTCAATACTTTCTTCTTCACAACTTCTTGCATAGCAGGGTTAAGTCTCCTCTGAGCTTGTCTCTTCGGCTTAGCCTCTTCTTCCAGACTGATCCTGTGCTGGCATACTGTTGGACAGATTCCCTTGATATCTACCAATGTCTATCTAATAGCTGACTTGTGGTCCCTCAAAACTCGTAGCAGCTTCTCCAACTCTGTAGAAGTAAGAAAAGATGAAACAATAATAGGATATGTATTGTCAGGACCCAAGAAAGCATATTGTAAATGAGAGGGAAGAGGTTTCAGCTCCATAACAGGTGGTTCGGGCCATTTTTTAGCCTCGGGTACGGCTATGTCGACCGACACAGTGGTCGTGTCGATCGATACAATAATAATTTTCTTCTTCTTCTTCCTTCTTGATGTTGTGTCGACCAAGTGGGTGGAAACCACTGTGTCGATCGATAGGGGCAATCGACACGGCCTGCATGTCGAGCAAAACAGAGGATCCTGCTCAATTTTTCCTTCCTTCTCCCACATATTAGCTCGGCAAGGGCTCCCTTTTGTTCTCCTTTGCCCTGGGTGACTCTTCCTTCACATCAAGCTCCAAAATAAAGTCAAGAATCTCATCACAAGCTTCATCTAACTCAGAAAAAGAAAATAAAGAATGGTGTAGAAACTTTTCCAAATAATCAGGATTAGAATCAATAGATAGTAAAGGTGAAGAGATCACCGAATCAAATCATTCTATCACATGGCATTCCTACTGGTAACTCCCATCATCGTGTTTCTACATGGATTTGTAGATCGAGAAGGTCACAGACTCATCATTTACTCGGAATGTTAGCTTCCCATCTCAAATATTGATAAGAGCTCCTCTGGTCCTTAGAAATGGTCTCCCCAGAATCAGCGGGATATTTTGATCCTCCTCCATGTCCAAAATAACGAAATCACCAAGAAGTATAAAGTCTTTCACTTTTACTAGAACATCCTCAACAATTCCTCTGGGAGATGAGACCGATTTATCAGCCATCTGAAGAGTGATAGTAGTCGGCTTGAGATCTCCAATCTCCAGTCGCTTGAAAATCGACAGTGCCATCAGATTGATGCTTGCTCCAGAATCGCAAAATACCTTGTCGAATGTCTCACCACCAATAACACAAGAAATAGTGAATGAACCTGGATCTTCTCTTTTCAGAAGAATCTTCTTCTGAATAACAGCACTACATTCCTTGAACTGGTTCACAGTCTCGTGCTGCAGCATTGGCCTCTTCTGAGAGACCATATCCTTCAGGAATTTGATATCCCCCGGCATCTCCTGCAAAGCTTCCACGAGAGGGATGTTGATGTGCACCTTCTTCATATTCTTTAAAAACCGTGCATGCCTCTCATTCATCCTCTTCTTGGCAAATCATTGCAGAAACAGCATCGAGGGTAGCTTCTCACTAGGGCCCGGTGGCTGTGTCGGTCGATCGAGAGGTATGTCGACCGACACACCAGCATCTATGTTGAATGTTGTATTGTTGCCTCTGTGTCGATTGACAGGGGCCCTGTCGATCAAAACAGAGGCATCAGCTGCGGGTTCCTACTCTTTTTCACTCGCTTCTTCAGCCTCATAATCAACTCCTTTCTTTTCTGGTCCTTTGTAAGACTTGCCACCCCTCAAGGTGATGGAATTTACCCGATTTTTCTGATTCTTCGGATTCACCTGAGTGTTTCTTGGTAACTATCCTTGTTTGTGTTGTGATCTAAGGGAAGTGGCAAGCTGACTGACCTGTGTCTCGACCATCTTAACATGCTCTCCACTCTGTCCACTTTGTTGTTGATTCCTATTACATCTTGCTTTAACTTTCCAACCCTTTGATCGGACCCTTCCATGAACTTGGCTAGGATCTACTCGAGGTTTGGCTTCTTCGGCTCCATAATAGCCTCATTTTACACATTGAATCCAGCAGGCGGTTGCTCGGCCGCAGTAGGATTTGAATACAAGAAACCAGGATGGTTTCTTGCATTGTTGGGATTGTAGCTTTGATTGTAGTTCTGATTGTAGCCCTGATTTTGTGAGTATCCTCCTCGGTAGTTATTCTGATAGCCACCTCATTGGATAAAATTGACATCCACAGCATCACCATCACTAGAAGAAGGAACTGGATCGACAGTAGCAATGGTTCGTCCAGTTTCGATTTTGGTGAAGTCTTCTCTCAGCTTTTTTATCTCTGCCAACAAATCTACCTCGGGGTTGACTACCTTCTCCACAGCCTTGACTGGTTCCTTGCGGACATTAGACCATCTTTGACTGTTGTTTGCCTTCTTCTGAAAGAAATCCATAGCTCGCTTGGGACCTTTTATCGTGATAGAGTCCCCAATGTAGAATCCACCAGTTCAACTGTTCTTTCATTCAGTCCTTCATAGAAGGTCTCAACTTGCTCCCCAAAAGATAAACTGTGGCCAGGGCACACTCTCAGCAACTCTTTGTAGTGATCCCAAGCTTCATAAAAGTTGGCATCCAGCCTCTGAGCGAATCTGGTGATTTCCTTCCTCCTTTGTCTGATGACATTGGGTGGAAAGAAATTAGCTAAGAATTCATTCCTCAATTCTGTCCAGGTGCTGATGTTGCTCTTGTCCAGGGCAGAGAACCATGACTGAGCTTTGTCCCGCAGAGAAAAGGCGAAGAGCCTCAACTGGATAGCACTCTTGCTGACTCAATTGATTTTGACAATGTTGCCAAGCATTATGAACTTATCAAGATGGGAATAGGGGTCCTCAGTAGTTCGGCCCCCAAATTAGTTCTGCTGAACCATCTGCACCAAACCAGTCTTCAGCTCGAAATGGTTGGCATTGATGCCAATTTTGAAATCAGTCTCTTGGAATATCAGTCTGTATCTTTTCTTGATAGCATCCTCATCAGCATCAAATCCAGGCTCGTCCTCCTCCTCTTCATCATCTGAGGGGTTTCCTGGTGGTTGGTTGCCTAGAGGGTTTCTGTTGTTGTTGTTGTTGGCTCTTTCCAGCTCCAGTACCCTCGCGCTCCCTCATGGTTCGATCCTCTCTCATAAGTTCAGCTGCTTGTTCTGTAGTAAGTGCATTAGCCTCAACGGGTGGATTTGCATCAGCCATTAGAACAATCTGACTGATTGTAGATTTGTCCTCTCTATTTCTCCTGCTGTTGTTTCTTCTGCACGTGGCATCAATTTCAGGATCGAATTTGATTGGTGCTTTACCGCTCCTACTTGTGTTCATATACTACCTGAAAGAAATAAAAGGGAAGAGTGAGTAACAAGAAAACAGCAAAGGAAAGAAATAAATAACAAACTTAAACAAATAATTAAGAAAATATTTTTTTTAAAGATCGACCTCTGTGTCGATCGACAGGGTCTATGTCAGTCGACACAGATGCAACAGCTGTGTCGATCGACAACCTGTATGTTGGTCGATACAGAGATAAAAATCAAAAGGAAAATCTGGCGAAAATTTTAAAGGAAAAATTAAAGGGAAATAAAAAGAAAACCTTGTGAAAATTTAAAGGGAAATTAATATTACAACTCAAATCAATAACCCTAAAACAGAATCAGTAACAAGATAATTCTAAACAATCCCCGACAACGGCACCAAAATTTGATCACTAAATTTTTAATGAAACTATAGTTTAGTGGCAATTAAAATTATTGATCCCACAGAGATTGTATAAGCGAACATCTTATATACTGAAACATAGTTATGCGGATTATTGTCCAAGTAAATTAGATTTTTGAAAAGGAATTTTTATGACTGAAATTAAATTTGCAAGAATTTAAATCAAAACAAGAATTAAACCAGGGTTTTAGATAATTAGAGAAAAGTTCAGATTCTAGGGCAAGTTCATATCTTGGATAACATGCAAGAAAATTTATCGATCAATTAAAAATAAAGATTAAGGTGGAACATCAGAAAATTATTACAAATTCCAGGGTTTGGCAATTCATAAAGTAGATTATCAATTTTCTATATCCTTTCGGTCTCTAGAAAAATTAATAACTCCCAAAAACATCAGATTTATTCCTATGGATTAAATTCTACTTTTCAGACACAATAAAAATCCATATTATCAATTCTTAAATCGATTAATTAAATATCACCTTTCAGTCTCAAATTAATTAATTATAAAACCTAATCAAACCACCAATTTAATCAGATTAAGAAAAGCACAAGAATTGATAAACCAATTTATGTTTTGATCGATTCGATAACCTAAACATGCATCCATGATAATCACATAAACCCTAGAATCTGATTAAAGGATTACCTACACATATTCATATTAAACAAATATATGAAAAGATAAAACATGTAAATGTTCTTCATAAATCAAAACAGTGTCAATTTGGATCCAATCTTGAAAAGTCTTGATCCAAATCTCCAATCCAAAGCATAAATAATTGAAGAACAATAAAAACTATAACTCTAGGTCTAAAAAGTGGCATGAATGTTTAATTTCGCAGAATTATAACTATATATAATAAGTTTGAATGATTAAACATTGTAATTAAGCATAAACTTGGAAAATCCTCATAATCGGCCTAGTGTTGATCGATAAAGCATGTGTCGATCGACACATGGCTCCCATTTCGAACTGCATGCATTCTTGTCAAGCAGCCTTCTCGGGTGCCATGTCGATCGATATGGCGAGTGTCGATCGGCATGCATGTCAATTGTCGATCGAAACAAGTCTTCTCGAGCCATCTCCTTTGACTTCTATGTCCACAGCTGCAGTAGGGTAACTACAGAACTATGCGCAAGTATACGCAATCGACAAGTATATAGTCTCGGAGACCAGATATCGAACCTTAGAGAGTCTTTAATCAAGCCGTGCACACAATATTGCTTGCAAAATAGGTTTGTGTGATGATTTTCTAAACTAAAATTGCAGAAATGCGTAAATGATAAAACCAATTAAAGCTAAAATGATTAATAACTATTCTTACCAAATTTTGACCATAAAAACTTTAGAAATATGGTTTAACAAAGAGAAAATACACTTGGGTTGCTAACTTTTGTTTATCTACTTTCCTATATGCTGCAGCATAGTACAGACATCAATTCTGGGTCTTGTAACCTCACTCTCCACTGCCTAGCATGTTTTCACACTACTAGATCTGCATTTTCTTATTAATCTTCATATGTCTATGACAGATTTAAGCTTCAAATGCAATATTCAAAACAGGGGTTTTTACAAGTCTCAAGTTCTTTGTATGTCTACACAAGAATTCAAGATCGATTATGACTTCCTAAGCCTAGATCTCCTTTCGGTCTCCCTAGGCGAAATATCCCTTTCCACTGTCGTGTTTAAAGGATCATACATACCAAAATCATTATCAAACACCAGATTTGAAACAAGAACAGCTCTAACATATATTTAAATAGATAAACAAGTCAACAACCCAAGCATAGAAAGCTTAGCTCATGTTCAAACTAAAAAAAGAAAATAAATATTAATAGCTAAAATCCAACTATCCTTCATTCTATCAGCTAAAAACATAAACTAAAGGTGCAAGAAAACCAGCAGCAATGTGTCCAGCTACTGCTCTTCTTCTTCCTCCATCTCTGCGTTGCAGCTCCCAGATTTCCTCTCTCTAAAATCGTAGCTTGTTGAGGAAGAATAATTGTTGTATAATGTTTTTCTCTCTCCTTTATCTCAAAAATATCTTCACTCCTTTTACTTCCAATGAATCTCCATCCTACACATGGCTCTCCATCCTGCCCTTTGACTCTGATGGCTCCAACAGTTGACACCTGTCCAAGTTTTGAGACAGAATCTAAAAAGCATGCTGATTCTGTCTGTAGGTGGTCCCCCCTGGTGCAGTCTCTCAGCTTCCAGTAATGCTACTCCTATGCTGCAGCATAACATTCAGCGGATTTCTCTTCACTTCTTTGGCATGAAACCTGGTTAAAATCACTCTTTTTCCTTGCAAAACAACTAAAACAACAAAAACACAACTATACAAGACACACAATGTAGACAATAATAAATACAACACAAAAAACAACCTAAAACGAGTTAGAAACACTAAAAGAACATAAAAGACACCTATAAAACACTAAAATAATAACTCCTAAAGGGAGTTATCATCCACCGACACCCGGGGTGTCAGTCGATATAGAGCACACGACCAAAATCTCAAACTTCCACGCTTAGCCAAATTTGCACTCCAAAACCTGCATTTTTCACCATAACAAACATACCAACCGTAAAACAAGTACGATGCTAAGAAAATCAAGTAAACACACAATAAAAACATTAAAACAACCTATAAATCCATTGATAAGTGAACGAAATAACGCACTTATCACCTTTTCAGACTGTGGTTCAGACTCCTCTCCTACTTCTTTTTGGCCCTCAACAACTGGATGAGGTGAGTTTTTGAGACTCCTCTGAAAATCACGAGTCTTGTGCTTCCATTTGCGCTTGTCAACAACCTTCTTCCTTGATTTCTTCACCGATTCTTCAAAAATCCTTTTGGACCTCCGTTCAGACATTTGAACGGCATTGGATTCCTTCTAACTCACTCCAACAGATTTCAGATCGCCCGGGTCATCTGGGTTGATTTGATTCTCAAAATCACCCGGGAAGACTTGCTTGATCGGCGGCTTAGTCAAGAAATCTTAAGCTTCTTTGTCAACTTCAGTGAGGATATCTCTGACAGCAGAGGTGTCAGACACCGGCGGTGGTTGATTTTCAGGTCGAGTAAGTTCTGTTTCAGGCGCAGTAGGGTTTGTAGGCAAGGGATTTGTTTCAATTACAGGCTCAGTAGGGTTTGGAAGTGTTGGCTTGGTGGTTGATTTAGAGATTTGGGGTTCGATGGTTTCATTTTCAGTAGGGCTATCAGGTTTTTGAGGAGAGGATGGAGGATTTTCAGATGGAGTTTGAGTGGTTGAAGAGGAAGGTTCAGTTGCCATTAAGGACTGAAGTAGGGATGGTGAAAGAGAGGCTTTCCATCTTTGTATGCTTTTAGGTGAGGCGAGGGAATTACGGAGGAAATCGTAAAATGCATCTTGCGAACCGCCGACCATTATTGAGAAGAGAGGTGGAATGTCTGCGATTAAAACACGAAAGAGAGAGAAAGAAGAGGAAAGGACGTTACTCGATGTGGGGGGTATGAAAATTTTTGATGTGATGGAATAAAGTGAATTCAATATAATATAGGCGCATAAAGAAACTGAAAAAATCCTTAAAATTTGGAGTGCCATGACATTAGGAAATCCTAACAAGATTTAACTTATCTTCAACAACTCTAGAATTCAACCCACTAACAAAAGGGCCATAAAATTCGAGATTTTCAAACAGATAATATAAAATCTCATAAATTGAAATTAAAATGACCGAAAAAACAAACTAACTACCGATATGAAAGCTCTTGAATAAAATTTTCATTAAATAAGATCTTTATTAAGACGATTTAAAATAAATAAGTCAAAAGTTTAACACCACGGTGTCAAATTCATGCAAGATACCTGACAAAAGTTCAATATTTTCCACATAAATTGTGTGCCTAATCACGTCCAATTTCCAGTACTTGTTGAAACTGAGCAAATTATCCAGAGATACTTTTCAGCTTGTTTGTTCCACATGAGCAGTGTTCTAACAACATCCTGTTCATAGTACTTTAATTGCAGAAAAGATATCAGATCAAAACAACCATGTTTTATTACCAAATGACCTCACACTTGTGTCTTTGGTTTTATAACAGGTAAAATGATAGTCAGTAAACCTTGCAAACTTTAACACGAAGGTGTCAGACTTCTACAAAAATTAAAAAATATTATTTTGAATAGAAGTGAATCCTCAACAAGGAGAATTACACATTCTGAGGGAATTATTAAGAAAGTAGAACGTTTCAGAGTCAAGAGCTTTCGTGAAGATATCAACAATTTGGTCTTTCGTATGTACATATTTCAAAGAGATTAAATTCTTATCCACCAAATCCCTAATAAAATGGTGCCTAATGTCTATGTGTTTAGTTCTAGAGTGTTGAACAGGGTTTTTAGAAATCTCGATGGCACTCGATTATCACCAAAAAGTGTTAGAGCATCAGAGGTCAAACCATAGTCATCTAGGTAGCATTTATTTCATCCAGAGGATTTGTGTGCATCCACTTGCGGCTGATATGTACTCAGCTTTGGCAGTAGAAAGTGAGATACAATTCTGTCTTGCTACTCCATGATACTAGGTTTCCTCCAACAAAGAAGCCTCCTCCACTTATACTTTTCCTGTCATCGACATCACCTGCCCAATGTACATCACAGTAACCAATAATGTTATTGTCAGAGTTTTTTGTGAACCAAAGTCCTATGTTAGTTGTTCCAGAAATGTAGCGGATGATTCTCTTCACTGCTTTTAGGTGTGACTCTTTTGGACATGCTTGATATCTGGCACATACACCTACACTAAACAAAATATCAGGTCTACTCGCAGTAAGATATAACAGACTACCAATCATCCCTCTATACATGGTGGGTTCAACATTGACACCATTAGCATTTGTACAAAGTTTGTCACTTGACCCCATTGGAGTTTTCATATGTTTTGCAGATTTAAGACCAAACCTTTTGAAAAGATTAGCAGCATACTTGCTTTGAGAGATAAACACTCCTTCTTTAGATTGTTTGATTTGAAGCCCTAGAAAGCAGCTAAGTTCTCCCACCATACTCATTTCGAAGGTGTCAGACATATTTTTGACAAATTCATCAACAAGTTTGACACTAGTAGCACCAAACACAATGTCATCAACATAAATTTATGCAACTATAAAATACCTATTTGTATGTCAAGAAAAAGGGTTTTATCTGCATTACCTCTCATGAAGTTTAGTTCAAGTAGGAAATTAGTTAATCTAGCATACCATGCACAAGATGCTTGTTTAAGTCCGTAGAGTGCCTTTTTTAGCTTATAAACACAATCAGGCTTCGTCGGTTCTTCAAACCCTTTTGGCTGTTCCACAAACGCTTCTTCATTCAAAATTTCATTCAAGAATGCACTTTGGCGTCCATTTGAAAAAGGGAGAAATTACCTTAACATGCAATAGCAATAAGAAAACAAATTGATTCTAATCTAGCAACAGGTGCGAATATTTCGTCAAAATCAACTCCTTCTACTTGCGCGTATCCTTGTGCGACCAATCTTGATTTGTTCCTGACCACATGTCCCTTATCATCAGTCTGGTTCTTAAATATCCATTTTGGGCCAATCACGTTCTTGTCCTTCAGTCGAGGTACCAATATCCACACATCATTGACTTCAAACTGATGTAGTTCTTCTTGCATAGATCTTATCCAGTGTTCATCACGTAGTGCTTCATTAACTGTCTTGGGTTCTGTCAAAGACAAGTAGCACATAGAGTGAAGAAGATTAAATTTAGATGTCATACATACCATCTCTCAATAGTTCACCAGATCTTTCTTGCGGGTTTTAACTCCTTCGGAGACATTACCAATAACATGTGAGACAGGATGATTTTTCTTGATATGAAGAGGGGGTTCTCGTCCTTCTGTGTTTGACACTAAGGTGTCAGAGTTATGATCAACGTCAGTGTCTAAGTCTGACTCTGGGTTTGCACTTGCTGAAGGTATATCCTCTTTGCTGCCTGCACTTTTAGGTTCATTTTCAATGAGATCAGAGATTTCATCAGTATTTCCCCTATCAAGTATTGTACCTACATCATCAAAGACCACATTGATAGACTCTCGAATGGTGTTAGTCTCTAAGTTCAACACCCGGTATGCACGACTGTTGCGTGAGTAACCTCGGAACAACACCTTGTTACTCCTGGAATCAAACTTTGTTAGATATTCTCTATCATTTAAGGATAACAAACACAACCAAACACATGAAGGTATTTAAGATTGGGTTTCTTACCATTCAAAATTTCATATGGAGTCATTTTTATAGCAGGTCTCAGTTAGACCCTATTGATCAAATGACACGCAGTATTAACTGCCTCAGCCCACAATTTCTTTGCAAGATGTTTTGAGTGCAACATAACTCTAACCATCTCCTGTAAATTCCTGTTCATCCTTTTAGCAACACCATTTTGCTGAGGAGTTTTAGGTGCTGAAAATTCATTTATTATACCCTTCTTCTCACAAAACTTGGAAAAGCTTTCATTCTCAAATTCCCTGTCATGGTCAGTTCTTATACGAACAATACAGAAATCATAAAGTCTACTAAGCCTTTTCTAAAGTTTCTTGAAAAGTTCAAAGGTTTCGGACTTTTCTCTCATAAATTCAACCCATGTAAACCTAGAGTAATGATTGGCACACACAAGCACATACTTCTTTTTGCCTATACTCTCGACTTCAATCAGTCCCATCAAATATATATGTAACAATTCAAGACAAGATTTGGAATTAATTTTTTTAAAAATAGGATGAGAGGCACGAATTTTTTTACCTTTAGTACAAGGTTCACACACCTTGTCGGGATTGAACTTAGGTTGAGGAACGCCTTTGACAGCATCGGCCATCATGAGTTTTCTCATACTTCTCAAACTGGCATGTCCAAATTTTTGATGTCAGATATCACATTCATCGGTCTTGGTCATTAAGCATCTCCCTTCTTAGTTTGCTTTGTAACAATTAACGTTGGACCAGCTTCTAAACATCACACACTTGTATGATTTGTCATAAACTTCACAAGTGTCTTTGTCAAACTTGACAGTCATCCCATCATCACACAGTTGGCTAATGCTGATCAAATTAGCCATCAGACCTTTAACATACAGAACGTGTTGAAGTTTGGGAAACTCTGACACGTTCAATGTTCCCTTTCCAGTGATTCTTCCTTTTGCACCTCCTCCATATGTGACTAAACCTCCACTAACCTAAGTGAAATCGGTGAGACATGATCGATCCCCAGCCATGTGCCTGGAACATCAACTATCGAAATACCATGTTCTTGCAATGTTAGTTTTCAATGAGGTATACACAATAAGAGAGTGATCATCCTTCAATTTCCTATTCTCATCAGCAATTCTAACCCTACTTAATGGTTTAATATGACCCATTCGATTGCAGTAGTGACATATAAAAACCTTTGACTCTTCTTTAGTGAATTTGACAACATTTTGTTCAGAGTTAAACATTTCCGAATAGACACAATTAAGCTTGTCCTAACCTAGACTACTACCATCAGAGACTTTGACAGACAAGATCTCATCAAGTTTACCTAACCTTTATTAATTTTATCAAAAACTACGTCAGCATCCTATACTTTTTCCTTTAACTTTGACACTTCCAGGTCCTTTCGAGTGAGTAGTGCTTCTAGTCTGTTGATTAATTTCATCAAAAAACACATCAACATCCAGTACCTTTTCCAATAACTTTGACACTTCCAGGTCTTTTCGAGTGAGTAGTGCTTCCAGTTTGTTGATCCGACGTTGAAGCTTTAGATTCTCTTCCCTCAGCTCTACAAGTTCTTTAGATTGTTCTTCATACTTCTAATCAACCATGTTGAAGTGATTACAAATTTGATCCATCACTCTTGATGGTGCAGAGAAAGCCGGACTAATGCTCCTGTCTACACTTGAACTTTTTGAGTGAGAGAAAAGGTCAGTGTCAGATTGAAAAAAACCAATTTGTGAAATTTTCAATAGGTAGAAAATTTGAACTAGGTTTTTCAACTGGATCTTCTTCCATAGGTTGTTCTTCCTCTTCGTCATCAGATGCTTCTAAATCCATTGGTTCTTCATACTCCTCTATCATCACATACAGTTTGACTTGATCAGAATTTTCAGGTTCATCCTCGGTGTCAAAGTCATCACTAAGGGTGGTGTTAAAGTTTAACCTTCTCCTTCGCATCACCGTTGGAGACTCATTTTCATAGTGCCCTATACCTGAACAACCATGACATTTCACAGTGTCATAAGTAGAAGGATCAGGGAAAGGATTAATACCCTTTTTTGAAGACGAATCGCTTCCCTTTTTAGTAGAGCTAGAGGTGTTGGAGAAACTGGGAGCAGTAGAAAAGGAGGAATTTCCCTTTCTGAAGTTATTGTTTCCTTTTTTTCATGGTTTTAACCAACTTGTCAAATTGTTTAGTGAGAAGCGCAATACTAGGATTTTCTTCATCAATTACATCATCATCTTCTGATTCTTCTTCAAAGGTTAATCTTTGTTTGCTTGAAGATTCTTCCACATTACTCTTTCAAGCAGGTAGAGTAATGCTTTTTGAGCCTTTTAGCTTGTACTCCTGCATTTGGTCTGTCAAGTTCATATGAAAAGTTGTGAGGATACTTACCAGTTCAGTGATTTCCAAGGCCTCAATGTTTCGAGCTTCTTCAATGGTAGAAATCTTGATATTGAATCTTTCCGGAAGTGACCTCAACATCTTTCGCACTTGTTTCTCATTACTAATTGATTCTCCCAATGCTTGAGCTTGATTTACGATGGCCGTCATTATTTCATAATAGGTGGAGATTGTTTCTTCTTCATCCATTCGCAAATTCTCAAATTTTGTTGTTAGAAGTCTCATCCTTGTCCTTCTGACACTGGTTGTTCCCTCACATTTGCCTTGCAGGATGAGCCATGCATCCATGGCTTAAGAGCAGCTTGAAATTAACCTGAAACATGGCACATCTACAGACCAAAAAATTGCATTAAGTGCTTTAGAGTTAAAGTTCAACACCAGTCGTTCCTCGGTCGTCCATTGTCCTTAAAGTTTAGCCACCGTAATTGTTTGCATTGGGTTTTCTGGATCTGGAATCTGCATTCTTGGTGTTGTCCAGCCATCTAGAACAGGAACCCACGATCTTTCATCAATTGACTTGATGTACATCCTCATACATGATTTCCGTAAGGCATAGCTGCTTCCATCACTCTCAAGGATCGGAGGTCGACACGCTACACTTGAGCTATCCATTAATGGTAAACTGCACTCAGGAACAAATACTTAGTCCGTCAAGTAGAGGCTCTGGGTACCAATTGAAAGAATTTAGTGCCCGATTTATCAAAATTGCTCAGGTGTTAGAGTTAGAGATCGAAAAGTTTGATACAGCGGAATTAAAATTTTCACGGGTTTATTTTTAAACGCATGAGTGCCTCACGGCAAAAATGGTTTCACTATGAAAATCAAAATTACACAGCAACATAAAAATACAAAAGAATATTGAATTTCTTCTTGGTTCACTACCTTGAAGAAATTTAACAAAAGCTCACAAAGAATTCAACACAAACAAAACTAAAAAGCTCCTCTACCGTAGGGTTTACTCTCCGGAGATGGATTCCACCTTAATCTTATTGGACTTGTGTTGAATGATTCGTGAGGGTTGAGATCCGAATGCCTTGAAGAACTTCTCACAATACTCTCTCTTAATCTCAATTTCTCAACCTCTTCATTCTTTGGTTCTCCAATTTATTTCGACTTCTTGGAGCGCACGTTCTTAATGGCCACGCTTTCAGTCATGGCCCTGATCACATTCCACGTCCACCTTCTTTTTAGCACAAACTAGAAGCTCCACTAAGCTCTCGTGGGGTGGTTTTATGTTGTGGAGGCACTCCCTTTATTTTCCTAAAAGATAAAATAGAAAATAATAATAATATACAGTTAGAAACAATAATTTACACGATCCTTGATATTTAGGATCTTAGAAAAACCAAAATTAGGGTTTAGATACGCAACCCTAAAAAGTAGGGAATGGTTATAACCGTCAAGGTACAGCATGGAAGGGTAAGTTTAACACAAGGGTGTCAAAGTGTTAGTGTTGGACTTTGGAAAAGTCTAACACTTACACCAACAGTCTGCACCATAAGAGATTAGACTTTTCACACAAACATAAAAACTAAATCCTTCTTTTCGTGAATAATTGCAGGAAAGAAAGTTTAAGATTTTATGAAAATTCCTTATCCAATATCTTCGAAATTTAGCCCACAAAACATCCAAGCCCACTTGATAAAAAAAAGGGAAATTGTAACACCAACTTAAACACACTTATACCTCTGAACAAACTGCGACACCAAAGAACCCTTCAATGTTCAAGAGATTTTTTATTTGATTATTTTTATACAACAAAATGAAAGAAATGAGCTAAAACGGCAAGCCTTCAAACTTTAACGCTAATGTTTTATATCCGTATAAAACAAATGATTTGTAATAGAAAAATGTCCTGTGCCATGTTCCACGGAGATAGTGTTCCTAATAACATCCTGTCTCCAGTACTTAGTGACATAAAGATTGAGCATGTATTACCTCATCATTCAATATGTTCCACATAGACAATGTTTCTAGTAACATCATGTCTACAATACTTGAGTAATGATGATCATACATGACAAACTATACTCAATGTTTTGACATTAAGGCCTCACTTTTGTACATACAGTCTTATAACATGAGTTCTTTTTTTTATAATCAAATCTTAGGAGACAAGATATAGCATAACCAATAATAAAGAATCAGGCAAGCAGAACAAAAACTGAAAAACAACTGAATGTTGATCGACATAATATATACAAATGATCAGCATTCAACTTACACGAACTAAGGAGAATTACACATACCAAGAGATTTTCTAAGATAAGAGAATCTCTCAAAATCAAGAGCCTTTATAAAAATGTATGCAATTTGATCTTTAGTAGGAATGTGTTTAAGTGAGATAAGATCTTTTTCCACTAAATATTAAATAAAGTGGTCTCGAATATCCATGTGATTAGTTCTACAATGTTAGACTGGAATTTTTGAAATCTCAGTAGAACTAGCATTGTTGCAGAACAATGTTAAAGTTTCAATAGAAATACCATAATCTTCAAGAATTTGTTTCATAATAATATTGTGATCAACATCTTTTGCGTAATCAGCATCTCTGTAACATGTAATGTTAGTACCAATATTGTTTGCATAGCATAATCTCATATTTGAATTTTCAGATATAAATTGATTAATTATTTTAGCACCTTTTATATGAGACTCTTTGGGGTTAGACTGGTATCTAGCATAAACACCAACACTAAAATGCATATCTGGTCAACAAGTAGTAAGATATAACAAGCTACCTATCATTCCATGATATTTAGTTGGTTTAAGACTAACACGACTACTACCATTGCTAAGTTTAATACTTGAACCCATTGGTGTTTTCATATGTTTACAAACCCTTATTCAAACCTTTTCATTAAACTTTGAACATACATATACTGAGAAATGAAAAAAACATCCCTATACTACTTAATTTGGAGTACAAGGAAGTAGTTTAACTCTCCTACCATACCATTTCGAACATGTGAGACATTACTGTGACAAAGTCATTTACAAGTCTAACATCAGTTGCCCCAACCACTAAGTCATCAACATATACTTGAGCAACTATAAAGTTCTTACTGGTATGTTTAACAAAGAGAGTCTTACCCACATTACCTCTGTTGAACTTTAGATGAAGCAAAAAGTCAGTTAACCTTGCATACCATGCTCGAGGCGCTTGTTTAAGTCTGTACAATGCCTTCTTCAACTTGCAAACATGATCGAGTTTGGTGGATCCATTTTGTTGTAATTGATGGGGGCTTTCTTGTTTGTTCATACTCTTTCAATGAAACATCCAATAACGAGAGATGGAGGGTGATTCCTTTTGATTCAAAGAGGTGGTTTTTTTTAAGTTTGACACCAAGGTGTTAAATATTTCCTCCTCGTCAGAGTCTGAATTATGACTAACTAATCCTCCTCTTTGTCAATGTCAGAGTCAAGAGATGATGCTGGAGTTGTTGTTTGTCTAACATCTGTACTCGTCTCAGTTATTAATTCTATATCATTCTTTATGATATGCGATGTATCTTCCACGTCTTGTTTATCTAGTAAGGTTCTTGCATCATCAAAGATAACATTGAAAGATTCTTGGATAGTATTAGTACGTACGTTAAACACACGATAAGCTCAACTATTACTGGAATATCCAAGAAAAAATGCCTTGTTACACCTGGAATCAAGTTTGGTTAGATAATCTCTATCATAACAGATGCAACCGAAACATGAAGGTAATTTAGATTGGGTTTTTTTACCTTTAAGTATCTCATAACGAGTCATCTTAGTTCTGGGTCGGAGATATACTCTATTGATTAAATGATAAGCAGTGTTGACTGTTTCAATCCATAACCTTCTAGACAAGTTTTTAGAATGTAACTTAACTCTTACCATTTCTTTGAGTGTGTTATTCTTCCATTCTGTAACATCATTCAGTTGAGGTATCATATGTGTTGAGCACTCATGAGATATCCCATTTCTTTTATAAAAACTTGAGAAGTCTATAATTTCAAATTCTCTCTTATGATCATTTCTAATTCTTTTAACACGAGCATGATTAATTCTTCTATGTCTACTATGTAATTTTTTGAAAAGTCTGAAGGTGTTAGAATTTTGCCTCAAGAATTCTACCCAAGTTAAACTAGAGCAATCATCAGCGCAGACAGTCACGTACCTTTTTTCTCCAACTCTTTCTACTTTTATAGGACCCATTAAGTCCACATGCAATACTTCAAAGTAATACTCAAGATGGGATGAAATGTATGAGTTTGTCTACCTTTCAAACATGAATCACAAACCTTGTCTATGTTAAACTTGAACAAGTTGACCTTGTCCATATTGAATTTGACCATGTTGAACTTGACAATGTTGATCTTAACCATGTTGAGCTTTTCCATGTTGAACTCGCATGCATATATATTAAACATGATAGGGATATTTCCTTTAGCACCTTCTGCCAAGTAACCATATCTCCACTTATAAAAGTGAAGTTAGTTTGGCTAAAACAACATGTGTTAAAGTACTAAGTACTTGCAACATTAGTCTTCAGAGAAGTATACATAGCTAGGCATGTTTTATCCTCTTTATCATATTTTTTTATTAATTTTACTTTCATCAACAATTATATATCTACATAACGGTTTTTTGTGTCCAAATTTATTGTAGTAATGACATACACAGCCCTTATATATATCTTCCACATGTTGCTTAATGATGTTAGACTCTGCTTTGAAAAATTCAATAAAGTTCTTCTCAGACTTTAACATAACAGAATTCAACTTTTAATAACCTAATCTACTGCCATCAAAAGGCTTAATAGACATAATTTCATCCAATTTTGACTTATTATTGTTAATATTCAAAATAATATAAGTTTCACATACCTTGATCTTCAGCACATCCACTTCTTAATTCTTATGAGTCAAAAGAACTTCGAACTTTGAAATTCGTCGTCTCAGTACTAGTTTTACTTCTTTAAGCTTTGACAATTCCTTGTTCCATTCTTCACACCTTTTGTCCACCAAGTAGTGGCATATTTGATCCATATCACTATGTGTGGTCATGTAAGTCTGACACTTTTGATTCCTGAAAACAAAAGAAAGTTCAACATTAGAATGTTCATTCTTAGTTTGCATATAACAATTTGTAACATTTTCTAGGGGCAGAATGTTGGAGTCTGGTATATTAACATCTTTTTCCTTCATCTCTTTAGTAGCTTCTTCTTCAATCTTTCCAAATTTTATGATCTCTATAACAATATCCATACATTCTCTTTCGTCATGTCCTTCTACATATTCAGATTCAACATCGAAGGTTGTGTTGAAGTTGAATTTTCTTCTTCTTAAAAGAGTTGGACACTCATTTTCAAAGTGGCATATTCCAGAACAACCATGACATTTCACACCATCAATTGTCCTCTTATGTGAAAAGGAATATATCTCTTTATGTACAGATCCATCACTTCGTCTCCTTGATGGGCTAGTTGAGCTGTTTGAGAAGTCTGACAGAGTAAGGATTGGTGGTAAACTTCTTGTCCTGTAGTTTGAGTCTCCTATATCATGTCTCATGGATCTGACAAACTTATTGAACTCGTTAGTAAGTAAAACAAGATTTATCTTATCTTCTTCTAGAAGTTCAAAATTAGATTTATCTTCTTGAGATGTTGCATTTGATATTCTTGGAGATGCCTCACTTCCAGCTTTTCCAGCGTGAAGAGCTATGCTCTTTGCCTTGTATTAATTGTTGTTTATGTTCCTTCAGATTTGTCTCATAAGTTGTTAGAATACTTACTAGTTCAGCAATCTCTAGTGCTTCGACATCTCTTGCTTCTTCGATTCCTATAAGCATGATGTTAAACTTTTCTGGCGGCAACAATAACATTTTGTTGACTAGCCTTGCTGATGGGTTCACCTAAAGTATGAGCTTCGTTTGCCATTGATACCATCTTCTCATAGTAAGAGGAAATTGTTTCTTCTTCCAGCATCCTAAGAGTCTAAAATTTTGTATTAAGTAATCTCATCTTACTCTCTTTAACACTAGCAGTTCCTTCAATTTTCTCTTGAAGTATGAACCAGGATTCTCGTGCTTCACAGCATCTTGATACTAACCTGAAAGACACAACATCCAATGAAACAAGTATAGCATTTAAAGTTTTTGTGTTAAAGTTAGAGATAAGTCGTTCTTCAACACTACATTGTCCTTCAGGTTTACCTTTATTGATGGTTTTAGCGGATTCCTTTGGATCTGGAACAGTGATTTTTGGAGATGTCCATCCATTCAAGACAACGATCCATGCTCGTTCGTCTAAAGATTTGATGTACATCCTCATTCAAGACTTCCAAAGATAGTAATTATTCCCATCACTCTCCCAAAATGAATGGTCGACAAGCACGGCTTAAAAAACCTATCATAGTAAATTGCAATCAGGAACAAACAACTTAGCCCGTCAAGAACTAGGCTCTGATACCAATTAAAAGAATTTAGTGCCGGAGTATACTATGAAGACCGTGTTGTTGAAGTGTTCAACACAGCAAAATTCAACATGCCTGAACTTGAAATAACAGAGTAATGTTAAACCGAATGTCAGAGATGTCAAAGTTCGACACATTCAAAGTTTAACACGCAGCAGAAAATCTGAACAGACACAAAGAATTATTTTTCACGAGTTTAGAGTTTCTAAACTTGCATGAGACTTACGGCTAAAAATAGATTTTACTATGATAACAATGTTTACATAACAAAACCGTAATAATAAATATCCAAACCTCTTGTCGGTTCACTCCCTCGAAAAAACTTAAATTTACATAGAAGTACAGACTACAACTATGAACAATCGTACTTACGAACACACAATTCAACCCTAAAATCTCCTCTATCATTGGTTTCACTCTCCGGAGGTAGGATCCTTCTCTGGCTGGAATGACTTTGTGACTTTAAGGCACGGGGAAGGTTTGACTGAATATTGGAACGTCTTGAATAAGCTCTCTATGAATAATGTAAGTCGTCCAACTTCAATCTACAGTGCATTACCCTTTTTATAGACGTAGATGGATGTAGATTCAGTATTCTCATGATATCCTCATGTTGATATGGCATATCTGCATAAATATCTCAACAGCAAAGACTAAAGAAAGATATGTGAGATTCAGCTCTATCCCTAAAAATTAGGAAGAACTCTAACATATATCCCTAGAAACTAGGAAATAGATCAATTCGTAAATATTAATAGATATATCAAATCTATTTGTTTCTAGATCTTTATGAGATTAATATCTATCGTTAGAAAGAATTGAATTCCCGAAAAATAAAGAATGATAAGATTTACTTAAGTAAGTCTAACACTACTATGTTAAACATAGATGTTAAACTTTGCTTTGATTTTAACACCAAGACGTGTTAAATAATGCATCTTCTCGTTCGTTTGAATGAAAAGTGGATGTAAGATCAGTTTTGATCCGAACCACTATATTCCTTTGTCTCTTTTACCTTTAGTGTTTCTTTTCTCTCTGATGTTTAAAAGATAACAACTGGCCTTAGTTGTTGGTATATAATTGTTAACTGATCCTTACGATTGCTCGCCAAAGTTAAAATTCTCTTAAGACTACTAACTAAGTCTCTAATCAACTGATTCAAAATCAATTCCCACACATCTTAGCTGCCACACACACGTTTATTCTGTATTTTGGGGACCAACAAGCCCTACACACATATCACTTCATTATTTGTAAAGAATGATAAATATTGTTCAAACTTTTTTTCCACAATGTAGTTTTCTGTTATTTTCCAATTGTTCATCCATTTCTCACAAAAATGGAGGTTTATTTGTGTTTTTGAATAAAATTATGTAAAGTTTCAAATTGTTTTATGCAAATTCACTAGATATATTTTTCAACAAATTTTAATAACATGATGCAATTAAATATTCTTCGGAATATAATTGGAAAGAATTAATGGAAATGAAAAACCATGAAAAGATGATTTTGTGAAACTAGTAATTTATCTAGTACTTTGAAGTTATTTGAATTGAGAGAGAATGAAGGCAAAGCCGACTTGAAGAAATAAAACAAATACATGTATTCCTATTCAAAAAAAATATATATAAAACATTTCCAAAGAACACGATTTCTTTAATTAACTATTGAAAATAGAGAAGTTTAATGTGCAAAATCTATTATGAATTCTTAGTTTTTTTTAGGGATGTCAAATGGGTCAATCCGCAGGGTTTCGGGCTAACCCTATTGTGCTATGGGTTAATCGGTCCGGACTAAATGGACCGCAACTTTTTTCAGATTGAAAATTCTCAATCCTAACTCTAACCCTTTAGTTTTCGAGCTGGCCCGTCGGGCTGACAATATTACTATTTTTTTATTAAGTTGAAATATTTATTATTTTGTTATTAAAATTAATTAAATATATATTTATATAATTATTTTGATAATTGCATAGTCGAAGCCATAAGCAAGTCTGAAGAAACTAGTCGAGGCCATGAGCAAGCAAATCCAAGAGCAAAGTGTCGAAATCATGAAGCTTAGTAAAGACAAAGAAGAAGCTAGTTATGTAAACATCGAAAAAGATGAAGAAAATGGTGGCACAGAGACTTCCACGAAGCGACAAGCAAATGTTGAAGCAAACTCAATTAGCTAAAGGTTTTCAAGTCTCCTTCGATGGTTCATTCAAATTGACCAGCTCAAAGAATTCATTGAGGGAACCATGAAGACCAAATTTGAAGGAAACTCTCAGTCTTCACTAGCATACTCAAAGACATATACCCAACGAATCGACAATCTGAAGATGCCCGCAGGTTATCAGCGACCCGAGTTCTAATAGTTTGATGTTAAAGACAACTTTAGACAACACATTGCCCACTTTGTCGAAACATGTAATAATGCTGGAACTTACGGAGATCATCTCGTCAAGCAATTTGTGCGCTCTCTCAAAGGGAATACTTTTGATTGGTATATAGACTTGGAGTCAAGCTCAATAGATAATTGAGGGCAACTCGAACATGAGTTACTTAACCGCTTCTACAGCACTAAGAGAACGGTCAGCATGGTTGAACTCACAAATACCCACCAACGGGATGAGGAGCCTATCATTGACTACATTAATCGATGGAGGAATATGTGCTTGAATTGTAGATATCATCTATCTGAAGCCTCTGCAATAGAAATGTTCATTCAAGGGATGAAATGGGGTCCCCAATACATTTTAAAAGGAATTCAACCAAAGACCTAAAGATCTGGCAACTAGTGCTCACGACATGGAATTGAGCATGGCAGCAAGTGGAATGAATGAACGACCGATCCAAGAGTATCATCGACTTAAAGAGAAACTAGATTTTAAGATAGATGGAAAACCAGTTGACAATAATTCGAAGAAAGAAACCATGGTAGTAAAAGTAGCACCTACCAAGTTCTAAAGAAAGGGAAACTCTAATGAGAAATCAAACATTCCACAAGAAGGAATGCAAGGGAAGTTGACTTTAAAGGAGATACAACAAAGAGAACATCCATTCCTAAATTCAGACATCTCTGGAATCTTTGATGATTTGTTAAAGGATAAACTCATTGAATTCCCAGAGATGAAACGACCCGAAGAAGCAAACCGAACTGATGATCCAAAATATTGCAAGTACCACTGTTTGGTTTGACAGCTCATTCAAGATTGTTTCATCTTCAAGGATAAAGTTATGCAATTGTCGCGACAAGGAAAATCTTGGTTGAAGAAGATGATTCCACTTCTAATCTCGTCATGTCTGAGTTTTGCAATATGACAAGTGAGGGGGCAAGCCAAATCAGTGATCATCGTCATACGAAGGCATGCATGATTGTGGAAGATCATTCATTTGCAATAACATTCATTGACGTTGATTTGGAACTAGGCTCTGATCCGCACTATCGACTTTTGTTCCTGAGTGGCTATGTTTGTGAACAAAAAGTGAATCGAATACTTGTTGATTGAGGGTCTGCAGTCTATATCTTGCCTTTACAAACCACTAGAGTTGAAGATAACTAAGAAAGTTTCGCATCATCAAGAAATCCAACTTTGAGAGATGAAAATATTTCTTCATATCACAACACCATCAATGAAAAATATGCAATTGAAAAAGATGTTAAAAGTGCTCGTCTATGGCTAGAAGGTCTTGAGGGCACAGTTGGGATGAAGTTTTGAGTTTTTAAATACTACCACAAAAGAAATATTCATGTAAATACGCAAAAAAAAGTGAAAAGATAAAAACAAAAAAAGTAGAAAAAAAATAAACAAAAAAAAAAGAAGAAAAGAAAAAAAGAAAAAATAGTAAAATTGAAAAGTAACAAAAAAAAAAGAGAAAAATAGAAAAAAAATGAATGAAATCAAGTTCGAATCGGGAAGACTGCTCAATGATGCATGAGCCTAAATTGCTTGTCACTTGTGGCCCGTATGAATATAAACTGTGCACGACATCAAATTTGCAAATGGGTTCTTTTAAACCGTATTTTAACTTGATCCATTTTAGACTTTGACATGTGGGAGAAGATTGAATCCCACGTTCATCAATGTTAGGATGTCTTCCCTAAATGACAATTGAGATCTTCTCTCGATTGAGGTCAAAATATTCTCATCATTGAATCATCTCTTGGTGTCTTCAACAGTGAAAGTTGGCGATTTTCTATCAATTGTAGAGACCTTGGGTTGGTGAAAGCAGAAATCTTCTCTCATTGAATTTCTTTCACAAGCTTCTTTAATAGATTTTCTCGATGAAAATTCATGTAACTCAACTTTTTCTTTATTGGAGTTGAAATCTTCTCTACCTTAAATTATCACTTGGCAGAGTTTTGCCTAAGGATCATCTTCTCTATGTTGAGGTAGAGATCTTCTCTTGGACTTAACACAGTTTTGTCATCACTATCACCTTAGAATAATAATCAGTGTCAACTGGAACATGACCATCATGGATTTTCGCTTTTTTTTAGACTACTATCTTCACTAAAATAAAAAGTTTGAGAATTTGCACAAGTATGGATGATGAGAAAAGAGTTGCAAGAATTTCACATAATTGGTAGTTAAGGTGGAAGAGCGAGTCCGACATATAATTGTACGACAAGTCTTGGTCTACAATTTTGTTCAAAATTCACGAGTTCGGTTGAGTTTTCTATCAAACACAAGGGGAAAGAAATTATGCTGGGCTCCAGAGTGGAAGATCATGTTGTCCTTTTTGATAAATTAGTCGGGCCTCTTCAGTCAAATCTTGTTTGGTGCCAATTAAAATTATTTTGGGCCTCCATTTGAGTTATTAGGCTTGAGGATTGGTTTTCATGATTAAAATTCGTTGAAGTCCATGAATTAAATTTATTGAGCTTCATGAATTAAGATTTTGGTAGCTTTCTCTACCGTTTCACCACCACAGCCATCGCTGCACCTAGCCGAGAAAATGCTTGCTGCTCCCTTTACCGTCTAGCTTCCTTCCTCGCGGCCCGCCTTCCATCATCGTGCTGCCATCCCGCCACTCTGTTCCCAGCGCGCCGCTCCTTTCCTCGCGTGTTCTTGAGTTGTCTCCCCTCTCCGGCTAGCTGCTCCGCGCACAACTACACATCAGCCGCTTCTGACGGCACACCATCGCCTTCTCAGCGCCAATGCTAATTGCCCTCGACCGCCACGGCTCCCCGTCATCTCCGACGCAGCATCTCAACAGCATCACCCTCAGATGGTTTCCTTCATCATTCCCGCGCAAAGCAATGCTATGGGGAGGACTGTCGGATACACATCGCAGCTTCTCGCCTCAACAGCTCATCATAGCTCCACCACCCGAAGTCTGTCGGCTCCTGGAACGTCGATCTACACCGCTGCACGCCGTACCTCCGTGACCGGATAGGCGGATACAGCACCGGGGCTCTGCCTGCAACTGGTTGCCACCAACATGTCAGGCCTCTGCCGCTACAGGTGATCGTAGCCACAGCAGCCTCGCTTCACTTGTCTGCTTCCTCTGCCGCAGCCTCACTTCGTCTGTTTCCCTCCCTTTACCGCAAGTATACGCCATCTGGCTCCTGCGACGGTGAGCTTCGCCTCCTACCGTTCCATCGCCGTAGCTGCATTTTAGCTTGCGAGAAGGCTCTGGAATCCTTCACCTGAAAACCGCCTGCAGCTGCAATATCCACTACGCCGCAGCCTCACTTCCCTAGTTCATCTTCGCCGCCTCAGTGGTCACTCTTCTCCGGGGACGGCCAGCTTCGTCTATGAAATCTTCAGGCCACCACCAATCGCCTTCTGCAACCTCCAGGCCAGCACCACGGCAGCAACATCGCTTCATTGGTCTGCTTTGTCTCTGAGATCTTTAGGCCACCACCAACCGCCTTCTGCAACCTCCAAGCCAGCACCACGACAGTTTCCCTTCAATGGTGTTCATCTGCTTCATCCTCGATCATGGCTGCCATGTCTCTGACCAATGGCTCAATATCCTTCAGCAATGGTGGCATCTTCACAAACCGACCATACTTGAACCTCCAACGAGCACGGTGAGTGAAATGGTGCCATTAAGCCCTCTATTTATAGAGCTTAAGGTTGGAGTGGTGTCTCTTGTGGTACCAGCTTTAGAGCTAAAAGATTCCAAGCCAAGAACTAACAAACAAAAGTTGATTCAGGCTTTCCTGCGAGTCTAACACAAGTCCGACTTCCAAATGCTGAACTCTAAGAAAGAGGTGTGGTAATTTTGCTTAAGATAGAAAGCTCGATAATGTGTTGCAGAAGAGTAACTAGTACCTAATACAGGATGTCCGTCTAAAGCTTCTCTTCACGTGCTTAGGTGGAGTGGAGGGTTTGCCCAAAATAGCATTGGAACGAGTTAATTGTCTAAAAAAAAGTAAAATAAAATAAAGGGTCTGTTGCAAAAGATATTACTCCCTCTGTCCCAGTCAAATTATACATATTTGATCGGATACGATAACAAATGCATGTGAGTGATAGTGGGTGGTAGTGGGATGAATATTTTATTGATGAGTATGAAAAATTTGTCATTTTAGGAAAATAGACTAATATTATGGGACAAATAAAAAAAGAAATGTGGATAATTTACTCCACCTTCAGTGTATAGATGTATGAATCCTAACATGGGTACAACAAATTGGCTTATATTCATTTAAAAAGCGATATGGGCCACAAGTTTAAAAAAAAATTATGTACATGGGCGTCGATATCACAAGCCCAATATTGGGTTCAATCCACGAGCTTCTTGATTTTGAAGTCCATCGCTACAAAGAATAATTCAAAAGTGGAGGTTTTAAGTTACAAATTATATCATCAAGAACTCCATGATACGAGTATAAATTATCTAAAAGTCAAAATTAAGAACTCCTTAGACATAAGTATGAATTATCTAATAAATTCAAATCAAGTCTAAGAACTCCTTAGATATGAGTATAAACTATCTAACAAATTCAAATCGAGTCCCAAGTCTCCTTGATATGAGTATAAACTATCGAAATGATTGAGACTCGTTCTCTTCTATTCAAGTCATTCAAGAACAAGTCTCAAGGGGCAATTTGTAGGCACGCAAAAAATTCACGGCCAATTAAAATGTGCCACGTGGATTTAATTAAGATATTAAATATTAATTTAATTATATTTTAGGATTTTATTTAAATAAAATTTCTAAATTAAATAAATACAAAAATGATATTTAATAGGTGTATGTTCTCGTCAAATATGAAGTCGACACGTGTTAAGCACACCAAATGTTTTATGCACATGATCACAACTCGACGGACCAATGAGATCACGCCACCTAAGCCCTAATTCTCCAAATTTTGCCTACAAATACAAGGCATAAATGGAGTGAAAAGAACAACTTGAAAGTGCATAACTTGAAGAGCTCAAGGTTTGAAGAAGGATACTGTAGGATTCGAGTCTACGACTAACAACATGAGTTGTTATTTAATTCGCAGGACCGTTCTTAGGATATCAGAAACAAATTCAATTAAATAAACCATGCCACCCTATTCATGCTTCTACAATAATTAATTGCATAGGGTGGATTCAAGAGAATACCTGATCTTCAATCGTTTGATCTACAGATCTAGATCGGAGGATGAATGATGAAGTTAAATCTGAATCGGAATGGAACCCTTCTTTTGATTGTGTTCCTACAGATTTGATCTTCTGATCTGTTCCCTTGCTCCTTGGAAATCTGGTGAGGATTATCTACCAAGTTGAATCAGGAAGCCGGAGGATTTGATCAGAAAAACCCTCCTCCTTAACCGCCGCCGATCTCTCTCTCTCTATTAACTCAATATTCTGATTTGAATATAAATTGTATACTGTGGTGGTTACTTCTGATCTAAGAGAGAAATCCTTTATATAGTGTTAGGGTTTTGAGAAACCCTAACCCTAATGGGCTTGAGCAGTTTGTGGGCCAGACCAGGGATCAAATGCAAATAATAAAGTGGGCCCTCTTTATTAATTAATCCTTCCTTGTTCAACCCAGAACATAATTAATTAATAAAACATTGTTTTAACCTTCACCACGATAACAATGCTGACTCGCCCCTTTATTACCACGTTATTAGGAACGGGT
>JAPKLW010000282.1:576639-587079 GCA_026898455.1 Plectranthus barbatus | reverse complement strand
AAACTAACATGATCCACATATTTAAGGTTTTAGACATTCATTAATTAATTTGGCTTATGACAATCAGCCACAATTAATTAATATCTTATTTCCTAATTAATACCACTCACTCCTTTTCTCTTATGCTTGAGTAAGACATTCAGCCTGCAGGACTTAGCATAAAGAACCTTATGAGCTTATCAAGGAATGTTACCATCCTGAAACGGATATACTTACCTATACATCCAGCCTAAGCAGACCCCACACAAATTGCCAACACCCAAAATGCAGATATTAGAGTACATAAAAGACTTACCACCAAAGCAGATTAAAGTGTGGTCAATCCGTGTGTGCCCCTTATCCTTCAGTAAGGTTTAAGATCATAGGAAGTATGTTAGGGATCTGGCTCATTCATATGTCAATGAGAATGGCACATCCCACTGTTGATCCCATCAATACATAAAAATGTACCGACACATCAAGTAGGTAGGATAAGCCCACTTAAGAACCGATGTGCCGCAGCTTAAACCAACAGCCTATCCAGGGACTGTTTCAGCTGTGATACTGTTTATATCTCGCTAGGTCAAACGAGCTATATGATCCTCTGTGATCTCCTACACACCATATGGTCATCCCTATCTACGAGATAAAAGGATATTATAGTTCGTCGTATGTTCACATTTATCAGATAGCGAGAATTGTTGATGCAACACATAAATGAAGGCCAGTATACAAAACACTTAATCATTTATGCTTTCAGTATACAATCCCAACAGATACCTCTCAAAGTTCACGGAGTATCTTCGAAGATTCAAGGTGTTATTCATCAATTCGAAGGTGTTCTTCGTCGATTCAAAGGCGTTCTTCGCCAAAATCCACATCAAATCTAGCGTTTGATTCAGAATCAAGGCCTTTGGCTCCCGAATAATATTATCAAATCGTTAAATCCTTGGAAAGAAAGATCAAATATCAAGCTTAAGAAGATCCAAAATCAACATCTCCAAGAACTCCATCAAATACGTTGTTTGATTTGGAAATGAGGTGAAAATCCTCTAAATTAATGTTATAAACTTGAAGATCAAGAACTTTGAAGATCGAAGAGGCCAAATTCTATTTGGAGACTTCAAAGATCATTTAAACATCAAATCAAAGTGAAGAATCCGAGGATAAATAGTGATAGAACCTACAAATTGTTGTTTGATCCAAGTTAATTCGAATTGTATCCAACTTTTGTGTTTAATTCATTTAAATACAAAAATTTGTGATTACAACATGCTTTCGAGTTTTGAATATTCTATTTGTACTTTTATTCTACCATTTTTGGTTAGATTTATGTTTTTCAAACAAGTAGCTACATATTGAAGGGATTTTAAAGTAGTGAATTGAATCACTTAAATCCATATAAGCGCAGATCGATAATTGTATATAAAAAATAATTACTATGCCTATGATTGATCCTAACATGCTCCTATTGAATATGCATAAGAAGGTTTATGCAGAATACCTGAATTGTAGGAACTGTAGAACGCAATGCGCAGAGATTTGATCCTTGATCCTCTTTCTTGCACAAAAAGATTTAATCCTATAAGATGAAGGAATTAAATCTATGAAATAATAATAATTAATTTCGAAACTGGGGAGAGAGAAGTAGAAATGATCCTCCAGATTTGATCTTCTTATTTGTATCCCAGCTCTGATCCAAAAATCTGGCGAAGATTCCCTTTGGATTACATGCCTATCGAGAAGCAGAATTTCTTCCTCGTTCTCAGATCTAGTCGCCTATCACAACTCCCAAATCTTGGTCTGCTGCTTTGCAACTTATGATCTTGTGGTGTATTGTGATTGAGAACCTAAGGCCTATTTATAGGAAAAATCTGATCTCCAGATGGGATTGAGCTTTCATGGGCCAGACTAGGGACCAGTATGAATAGCAAATAAGGCCTATCAATTAATTAATTCCCATATTCGACCCAGAATATAATTAATTAATTAATATTGATTCATGCCACCAGAGAATCAATATTGTCCTACCTATTTGTTACTACGTGGTGAGGAACGGGTTGCATAGGCTCGGTATATCCCCATATTTACGGTTACAGACATTCATTAATTAATTTTGGCTCTGACAAGCCATTTAATTAATTAACATCTTATATTCCTGAGTCAATCCACTCAACTCTTTTCACTTATGCTTGAACTTAATTAGCTTGCAGGACTTTAGCATAACGAACCTTTTGAGCTGCTCAGGAAATGTCACCATCCTATACTGGATGTGGTTACCTAGTTCTAGTACCAGACAGTCATACACAAATTGCTACCAACCAAGATACAAATATACAAGCTCGACTAGAGCCTTTCACTGCATCTCAAAGTGACACAGAATTTGTGTATACTTCTGTACCATCATCTAGGCTTAGGATCTCATCAAGCCACCAAGATCAAGATTCCTTTAATGTCAGATAAAGGAATCGATCTTAACTTAGGTACTATTAATGCGTACCCTGCACCAGCATACCAAGCAATCAAGATAAGCTTCTTATTATTGCGTATGCTGCAGCCTATACCGACAGTCTATCCTGGGACTTTCTCAGCTGTGACAACCATTTATATCTCGCTAGGTCATATGATCCATACAATATTTTGTGATCTACTACACACCGTATGATCTCCCTACCGATGGGATAAGAGAATAAGAGCATCAATCTCCCACTTATACTCAAAGCATTATACAGGTGCTTTCCAGAGTATAACGTGTCTAAACTAATCTAGCTATTACATCAATCATCTCACGTGGCTGGTTGTGCCCTCAGCCCTAGGTTACGTACATGCATCTCGTAGACCTTTTGAGGTAGAGCTTTTGTGAATAGATCTGCTAGATTATCCTTGGTATCAATTTTCTCTACCAGCACATTACCCCTTGCTATGATTTCTCATATGATATGGTACTTCCTCTCAATGTGTTTTGTTGTTCTATGAGTTCGTGGCTCCTTTGTTTCTTTTGTATACACATTTGCATCCTATGGCTCGATAGCAATCTAGCAAATCTATTTTCTGGTATACATCTATAGCCGTTATGGATTCTCTCTCCGAATCCATGATGATTTGCCATTTGTCTGCATCTTTATTAAATATTCAGACTTGTAGTGAAGCAAATAGACATATCGAAACCTTGAGTAATCGTCAATAAACGTGACGAAGTACTCATAACCTCCACGAGCTTGTGCGTCGGTCCACATAAGTCAGAGTGGATCAATTCTAACACATCCTCTGCTCGAGCCTGACTTACCTTAAAAGGCCTGGTCGTCATCTTTCCTTATATATAGGATTCACAGACTTGATGAGGTACCACTTGGAAAGATTCCAAGAGTCCATCATTCGCCACTCTTTTAATCCTATTTAGATTGATGTGACCTAGTCTTAAGTGTCAGAGATATGTTTGATCCTCGTCGTAAGAAAACTTTCTCTTCCAATGAATATTATTATTGGATGAGTTTGTTACAACATTCACGGAAGATTTATGCATATGATTAATGATATAGAGAGAGTCAATCAGTTTGTCATGACAGATCACACCGTTATTACCAATGATAGAAACACCACTATCAAAAATAACTGAAAATCCATCATTAAATAACTTGGAAACTGAGATTAAGTTCCGCCGAAATACCGGCACATATAAAACATCTCTCAAAATTAAAATATTGTTCTCAAAGCATAAAGTAAAATCTCCAACGGCTACTGCTGTGACTCGCTCTCCGCTGCCCATTGAGATGGTAACCTCGTCATGTTTCAGCTGTCTTGTTGGCCTTAACCCCTGCAAAGTATAACAAACATGATCAGGGGATCCAGTATCCACTACCCAAGAATAGGTAGGAACTGATGCTAAACATGTTTCCGTTATAAATTCACACGACACACCTTGTCCAGTCTTCCTGACTTGACAATCTTTCTTCGAGTGACCAGCCTTGCCGCATCTGAAACACTTGTCCTTTCTTGCAGCTACGCCCGGTGTCCTTTTTGACTTTTTCATAGAAGTTGTACCTTTGACTTTCTTCTTAAACATTCTTTTGCGCTTTTGCCAATCAGCGCAGCAGAATGATTTCCAGAAGTAGCCAAAACAATCTTTTCTGGAAGCATCACTAATTCCGTGCCATGAAGTCATTGAGCAACTCATTGAGAGTGTACTCTTTCTTGTTTACGACAGCATTCAGTCTGAAGTTCTCAAAGGACTTTGGTAGAGAGTTAAGAATGATATCAACCTGCGCTTCCGCATCGATACCTGCCCCGTGCAACGTGAGTTCATCCATAAGATGAGTCATGCTGACCACATGCTCTTTGACCGAGCTGCCATCAGACATCTTCTTTCCCACGCTCTCCCTCATGAGTTAAATCTGACAGCTAAGTCCGACTCACCATAGGTCACTGTGAGGTTGTCCATGATGTCTCAAGCATTATCATATGAATGATGTTGTTGTGAAAGCACCTTGGACATTGTAGTCATCATATAGCATTTCACTATATTGTTTGACTTGAGCCACTTGTTATAGTAGTTCTTTTCCACAAATTATGAAAATTTTGCCTCATCTCAAATATGACTTTACACTTTCAAGTGTAATAAGTTGTTCACCCTAAAATGTTTATCGAGAAATATCTCTCTAGTTAAGGGGAAAGATTTTTAGGGTAGGCTAAGTTATCAATTTTTTAGTAATAGAAACTGACCATTTACCAGCTTAATAGAGGTGGTTTTTTACAACATCAAATAGGGGGAAATTGTTAGGAAGTATTTTTACCTATTTGTTGTTTTGATGTGTCAAAAAGATGTATAGAAACCAGCAAGTAAGAGTGTCTCTAGATTAGCTTAGTTTGTACAAACTTGTAATATCCTGTTAGGATGTGTATCGAGTTGTAATGGAACTAATGGAGCTGGTTAAGATAAATGTGATCAGAATCTAAACCTATAGTTTGGAACGTGTGAAGGATAAGAAGAAGCTTGCTCTTAGTTTGAAACTGACAAATCAAGAAACTGATCGAAAACACCAGCTTGGCTCTTCCTCTAGTTCACAAGTCCAGTTTTAACTCACACATAGAGACAAAGAGAATAAGTCAGAGGAAAACTTAAAGATCAGCTAAAGCCGTTCTCACACATAATCAGCATGTCGACATCTTGTGTCAGAAAAGCACGAAGCAGGTGCAAACTTCAGGAAAAGCACCATGCTCCCTTGAGGAAAAAGAGACGCATCAGGTTGGACGATGCTCAGATGTCTCTAAACGGCTACAAATTTAAATACGCTCCTACCTTGTCTATAAATAGACGAAGTGCTTGGAGTGAAACACATAGAAACCTCCAAAAAGCAACGATAATATGCGCAAGTGAAAACTCAAGTATTTCTATCTTCAAGGCTAAAATTTAGCCAATCGTGTGCATTGTTTGAACACGAGACTCATAGCTTTCTCAGCTTGAGTTATTTTCTTCTTGTTCTTTCTTGGAACAGTAGTCACTGCATATCTCCAGCAGTGATTATTACGTGTATCTAGCCAACTAATTCGATAGTTCGGGGATACTATAAAGTTCCCAAGTTCTAGACAAGTGGCTTCTTGGTGTGCCCACCCTCCAAGTTCTGAGAAGCCGAAGGAAGCAGAAGACCTGGACGAGTGATCTAGTGAACTGGTAGACATTGTCATCCACCAGCTAGCGAGAGTTCGCGAGACCAACCTGTAATTGAAGTTTAGTGAATTTCCAGTCCATGATATAAAGAGAGGACGTAGGACTTGTTTTCCAAACCTCTATAAATCCTTTTTATTATTTTTTACTTTACTGCAAGGATTTTGAAACTCAACATATTCTAGTTTTGAAGTATACTCGAACTAAAATTAAAAACAAACTCACTAACAAACTGTTTTACATAAACACAATCTGATCAAGAACCACCAATTTGTGAATGCAAGTTTTCTCTTAAAATTTTCGTTGTGCATCAAACTTACTCTGATCTCGGGACCAACAAGCTTGATATATCATTAACAAAATTGCTCATCTCTATGTCAGTTTTTGCCTCGAATAGCTTAACATGTTGCATGTTTATCATTAGTCTAAATCAATCTTTCTTTAGCATATACTTCAAGTCCACATATCATTCATCAACTCGTGTTCTTCACAAAATCATTACATCTCATCCAATATCAAGAAGTTCCCAAGTTCATCTTGGTTCCAATCAATGAAGATGGCCAAATGATTCATTTGATGTCTATGTACGATGTTTAGAAGCATTTAGTAAAATAAAAGTCATGCCCTTTAAACTACAAAACATTTAAAGGAAGAGAAGAAATGAGGTTTTAAATCATGCATAATGATCCTATATAGTTTGAGTAAAAGTTGAAAATATATTAGTTTTTCTAGCTTTAAAAGTCTAGATATGCTTTTGAAATGAGAAGATAATGCATGACTTGAAATTATAATTCTTGAAGTTAAAAATGTAATTTGAAATCAGTTTTGACCATGACCTATACATATTGCTAATGCTAGTATTTTAAAGAATATCTATGCAGTTTTTATGAAATAATTGTATGCAAAAAATAATTTTAAGAAAATGCACATTTTGAGGAAAATAGCAATATAATACTTGTTTGCGCATTCTTCATACTCGTATAACATATCATGGTCATATTATAGATTCAAATAAAGACTCATCAAAGTTCGTTTTCCATTTGGTGGATCTAAAAAAGTTGTTACGGTTTGGTTGGGGGAGGGAAATGAATTTCAGGGGTCTGGACGTAAGTAAAAACAGGGTGCTGATTTGAAAAATTCAGCACCGTTGCAATATAAGCCATTTTGAGTTGAACATTTGTGGGGATCCTGAGTGAGTTTATGTAACACCCCGTATTTTTGTGCTATATTTTCGCTAACCATTATTTTAATCAAGCACGACGATGAATAAGGTTTCAAATAAATTAATCAATTGCGCATAGTTAATTTCGACCATCTTATAAATATATGGGCTAGATAAATTATTTTGATGCTAAGTATTAATTCATGTAGAGAATTGGGCTAATGGACTTATTTATTTATTTATTTCTATACATGGGCCCAATTGATGGAGAATAATAAAAGCCCACTAGAAATGCAAGCATGAGAATTTAGGCCCATTCTACATTTGCTATTAATTAAATCCCATGAGGATTTATTTAAGACCCAATCATGTATATTTATTTATACGAACATTATTTGAAATTAATTCCAAGATGAAATTAGGAATTAAAATTCCTAGATTATTGTATGTAATTTTTGGCCCTCTAGCCTTAAATTAATTAAAGGTGCATTATTATATATACAGAAATGTATATGTGAATAAATTCGAGAATATTTCCGAAGCAAAATTCCGAAAATTATTTTACTAAGTTCCCCTATTAATTTTTGGTCCCTACTAATTTAAAATAGGGGAATTTTATATAATTCCAACAATATATTATATGTTAGAGAAATTTTTGTATTATTTTAAACTTAGAAATCCAAATATATGAGTGGAAGGGATATTTACCAATATGGGTCTTCTAGAAGAATAATTGTGCTTGACCACCTAAATTATTGAGGGACAAATTAGTAAAGGTGGATTTGAGAAATCATCATTTCATACCTAGGAACTCATGCATGCAAGACAATTTTTAAACTCAACCCTCACCTCTCTCCCCTCTTGAACGGCTGTCTTTCCCCTCTCACTCCCATCACACTTTATCTTCAAACTTGCAACTTTCTAACTCCATTGAAGAACCTCCATTTAAGCACCAAGCTTGTAGCCACCTTCAAACCACCATAAACCACCTCAAAACACCTCAAATCGCCACCATCTTCCACCAAACTCACCCCCACACCTTCCTCTCTCTATTGAACCAACCAACTGCCCTAGATTTTAAGTTTCAAGAATCGACCAAGGCTGGAAATCCTAGATCTATGGAGGAATATTGAAGATCTAAAGGTGTGCAAGAAGATTGGAGCAAGGAAACATCAAGATCTAGAAAGGGGAGACCATTTTCGAGTTTTGAAGGATAGAAACCAAATCTGAGCCTAAACCTCTCAAGTAACCCCTTATTTACCCTCTCTAGATCCTAATAAGCATGATTATAGGATTGCATGCATGATCAAGAAACCCCTTGTTTAATTATGGAGAAAAACATGATAGAGGGAAAAGAATTTCTGATATCATTCTTTCATATAAAATAGACGTACAAAGATTTCTCTTATAGAGAAATGATGAATACAATAAGGAAAGAAACAGAGGAATCAATCTAATGCCAATTTATAATATAATTCCGGATCTCCAGTTTTCTTTCCTAAATTCTGATCTCAAAATCTACCTTGATTGATTCTTTCCAACACCCCTAGTCAATTTTTAGCTCATTTGATGAACTAGGGTTAATGTTACCTTAATTTGATGGCCAATGCTTAATATTATGATGCTTGTGGATGATATAATGATTATATGTTTGCTCTAGTTTGAAATATATGTTATATGATCAAGATGAATACATGTTTGTGTCTAAAAATGAGGATTCCTGATGTATACATGAAGTATGCCACGGGTTTGACTATTGAGCATGTTGTTAGTATACTGTGACATGAGCAAAGAAGTTTTGTTGTGGAAGACAGGTTAAATGGAACCCGATTGATCTGAAATTTAAATATGTTGTATCTGAATGCGTTAGGAAGATTTAAGCTTCGTTTCATGTCCAAATGTTATGTGGTTCGAATGTTATGCACTCTGAAAAAATGTGTGTCATTCTGTGTTGCATTTTAAAAATAACTTTGAAACTGCATTTATACATTTAATAAAATTCTCAAAATTTATTTATAGGTGATAGATACATCATCGAGTCTTCATATAAATTTTGAGGTCATTATCATGTGTATTTTGGCTTCAATGAAGTTTTAAAGTTATACCCTGTTTTCAGACCCGTAGCAAAAATATTCAGGAAATCCAATCTCCCCCAGCCAATATCTCCCAAACAAAAAATGATTTTCATAAACCGTCAATTGGAGAATACACATACAAAAATCTAGTTTCTTCATGTAAAATTTCATTTCTTAATTCTCTGTATATTTCATTCGGTATTGTTTTGAAAATGACATTTTCTAGAATGCATAAATAGGAGTCTTTTGGATTCAAGTCCATGAAATATTTCTAAATTGCATCCAAATATTTTCTTAAACATACTTAACATGTTTTCAGAGCTGAATAATGTTTTCAAAATTGTTTTACATAATTTTAAGTCAATTATATGCATTTAGTTATAGGACTTAAACATGTTAGAGAGTCTCATCGCATACACCTTTAAAACAAATATGAAGGCCACAAGAATTAATATTGTGAGTCTATGAGCATGTAAATGATCAAGGAAGTCTAGAAGAACTATATAGTATTTGGTACATAATTGTCAAGCACGTTAATTAAATTAAAAGAGCATGATGTATACAAGCTTACATGTTAAATGAATGTTAGTAAGCATGAATATATGTTGAGCCTATGTATGAGGTGATTACTTGAAGCATGTACAATGAATTAGATAAGTTAAACATATATGAGAAGTATGCATGAAATTGATAAGCACACCTAGTAATTAAGTGTTATATTTTAGGTGTTGGTGATTGTAGCCTAGAGGCATCAACTGTGGTACAAAGTGATCAATTGTTGCATAAGTCATAAGGTGGGCACTACTTTATCCTATTTTCTTTGGGTTTACTTTTCAAATGACTTCTAAAATGAAAAGAGATAAATCATCGTTAAATTGTTTTGGTGCTTATTGATCACTGTAAAATCTACAGATAAATTGCAGAATAGTGGCAAATAAAATTTATAACTCAAGTCGAACACAAGGGAATTGTGTGGGGAAATTATCCTATGTACTAATTATGATTCTAAAATTCATTGTTTGAGTAAATGGAAAACAAGGTTTTGGTTTTATAAAACTAAAGATGACAATACTAAAAATAAAGAGTTTGTGATAGCAAATTTAAAGGAACACAGATTCTAGGGCGGACAATTAAACAAAATACATGTAAATCAATTAACTCGCATTGGTGGGAAATCATAAAAATACTATAACTTCTTGGTCAGACAATCATAGCCTAGGTTACTATTATGTGAATGTGTGTGTTTTGTCGGCCTCAATAACACAGTAATAATCAACCTTCTTTAATTTCACATATTAATCCCTACAATTATTATCTTCCCCAAGGACAGAAAATCAATTGTATTCAAATTCCTTTTCCAATTATCAATCTTTCCCTCACGGTCTTTGATTAACAACTATAAACCTAGAATTAATTTTATCTCTCGATCTTAAATCGATTCTAGACTCTAACAATTAAATCAGCGATTCAAAACCATGCAGTTTGAGTTAATTAATTAAACATGCATTCAAGATGAATTATTCATTGCCCTAGAACCCGCTAGGGTTTCTAGCCACTCATCG
>JAPKLW010000282.1:559081-576629 GCA_026898455.1 Plectranthus barbatus | reverse complement strand
AAACATATTAAATTGCATAAAAGTAAAGAACTTACAATAAAAATAAAGGGTTTCGTGTTTCCCAACTCTCAAAACTCTAAAAACTCGATTGCAGAATGAAAGATAATGAAAAGGTTGATGAAAATGTCGAAATTACAAGGATATATATAGAGATGGATGTGTATTCTATCAAATCTAGGGCTAAAAGATATGATATAATTCGAATATAATCAAATTTTCGTGTCAGCAGGTTCCGCATCGATTGATATGGGCCTGCATTGATCGACGCAAAATTCCCACGTCGATCGATGTGGACACCACGTCGATCGATATGGTCCTTTCTTGCCCCTTCTGTGCGGTCTCACGGTTTTGGCCATAACTTCCTCTCCCGAACTCCGATTGACCCGATTCCAATTGCATTGGAAAGCTAACTCGAAGCTCTATCCATTACCATGTGCCAATAGCCCAAATTCCTTGTGTGGAGGAACTCTTCACTGCTACTCTTTCAAGTCACTGCTTTCGGAATGGTTTTCCAGTGAATTTGGCCTAAAACCTGTAGAAACACACCATAGCACGTATAGTACCACCCAATATAGAATCATGCATAAAATATATAGATAAACTCAATAAGACTGCATAAAATAATGGAAAATAATATAGATAAGTGAGTAAAATTATGAACTTATCACTTATAATTGTTCAATGCCACGAGCATTTGGGAGAGATAAGGATGAGGGATACGATCACCCACTTATCGGGAGAAATGGGAGAAATAAGGAGGAGGGAGGAGTTGTAACCCTCATGCGTGTATCACGCATTTTATGTGAATTACATGATCGTTGATTCTAAAATGCACCACAAAATGAGTGGGATATCCCATGTGAGGTAAAATTATTTTTGAGCATGCATAAGTTTGATTTCAATAAAACCCTTATGTGATGCTTGTGTGAAACAGTGATTTCATCATATATATGTATTCGGTTTTCGGGACACCGTGAACACTGGGTACGCCGAGTACTCAGCCCCTGTGTGTTTTTCCCCACATGCAGGTACAAGGTGATGGCGGCGGCGGTGGCGTTGTGGTAAAAGTGGGATGAAGACAATCAAATGTAAATCTTATTATTGTTATTAATGTAATCTTTTGCGCTATCTCAAACTCCCTTAACTCCTGTTTGGCATGAGATTGTCTTTTGGCCTGTCTATTTGAATCCCATGAAGTTTTTGAAATCGTAAACCCATTTGAAACTATTACTTGAATTTCTTTTGATGTTTGAACCCATTATGACATGATCTACTTTGATTCATATGGCATGTTTTCCTTGGTGACTAAGTTGATTTGATTGTCATTTGGTATCGAGGCACAAGGGCTATGTCTTCATACATAGTACCCATTCATTTGTTCATGATAATTAATTATTTCCAAGTCATACTTGGCGTAAGACCCGCGTGGAGGTCATTACTTGAAACTCCATTGTTATTCGTTGTTTCACACGCATCAATTGTAAATACTTCATAATGCTTCCGCTACATTTAGTCTTTTGTTTATCATTTGGATTTAAATTCCTTTCTTCAAAATAAATCCATGTTCTTTTGATAAACGTCAAATTGCTTCCGCTATTTTTTAAATAAAGTTCAAAAAATATTATTAAACCACTAAAACCCTTAGCGTGCATTGTTCGCACGTGGGTCTGTTGCATAGGCCCAGTTTGGGGGCGCGACAGTTTAGTTTATGCATATTAAATTTCAAAGCTAAAAACCAAGTACATTTTTCTGCACACTATCAAGAATGCATGCTGCCACAACTTTCCAAATCTTTTGGTAAAAGTTCCAACTCTCAAATCATTTCATATTTTCAAGTAAAACTAGTTGAAGATTGTTCCCAACACACCAAGGCATGACATATACAAAATCCAGCCTAAACGATGTGCATTAGCTATGTCTATTATGCTTTAACATTTAAGATTGAAAAAAGGGAATGGAGGAACAAAAACAAAACTGACACAACAACTTTTTTCGACCATATCTCACAAACCACAACACATTTTTGGTTGATTCCAACGCCTTCATGTTCCTCCTCAAAAAGGTTCATCATATCCAAAAATTAGAAAAATCTAAGATCGTTTACCCTGCCTGCCGCACCCCAACACTTCGCGCAAAATATTGAAAATTTATACACTGGCACCAATAATCATATTTCAACCCATATCAAGTAATTTAATCTTTATGTGAGCTCTATTGACATATACTTGCAACATCACATCAATCAAGCCATATAGAGTATAGTTCACCCGATTCACATTCAATAAAGAAAATGTATATCGAATCCTAGTTCTTGATCGTACATTCAATCTATTAACAATGTTTAGAAGGACAAGAGGGGTAGGAATGATCCAAGTGAAAGGGAGAAATTTTCAGATTTGGCCTCTTCTTGACGTAGAAAATTATGGGGCTCCCCTTGCTCCAATCTTTGGCTTTCTTAAATTTTCAGATTTGGCCTCTTCTTGGCGTCGAAAATTATGGGGCCCCCCTTGCTCCAATGTTTGGCTTTCTTCACTCCAATCCACTTGGGGCTGGAATGCCTACCCGAATCCGCCCTTATTATTCAATTTGGTAGTTAGGTCAAAAATTGGGGGTGGGAATTCGATGGGGCTTTTTGTATAGAATAGGAATGTGCGGGGAGTTGATTTATGTAAAAATCGAGGTAATTGACTAGAGTTTGATGGGGGTTTTGGAAGGGCGAAGGTTGGAGTTCTTGAAGGTGTCTCCAATGTAGTTTTTGGAATGTTGAGGAGGAAGGAATCGTGAGGGAGAGGGAGAGGCCGATCGGTGGGGAAAAATAATGAGAAAAATTGGTGTAGAAATTAGGATTAAGGTATTTTATGTATAATAGGGTAATTTCAACTATATCCTCAACTTAAATTTTTAACATGCTTTACATTTATTCCAAGATTGTAATTTCCCTTTATATGTAATTTATTTAATCTACTTAGGCAATTTCTAAACTATTTTAAATTGGATTAAAATCCCAATTAAATCAAACTCACTCATCAATATTAATCCAGTGAAGTCACAATAATTTCTAGTCCAATTAACCATGAGGAGTGAAAATAAAAATAACAAAGCCTAGAATCTTATTCCAGAAATTTTTCATCGAAATTAATTCTATTGATGATTGGTTGCAAATAATTCCACCTATATTTCTCCAAGAATCCTTCCCATATAATTAATCGCCAGAGTGGAAAATTAAATCCAAAAATAATATTTAGATAAATAATTGATCGAAATAGAGCAAAGAACACCAAATATTTCTTCCCCAATAATCTCCTCGTCATCGCATGTGATTTAATTTATGATCACGAGAATAAATCCTAATGTCTCTCAATTGCGATGATAATCAATAAATAAAATAATACTCTTGTCCTGCGGCGGATTTTTGCGGGGCATTACCAAATTTCAAAATCGAAATAGAATTTTATGTTCACTTTAACAATGAATCCTGAATATGTGATTAGTACATCCGATAATCTCGCCATTCAATTGCCTGTAGGTTCGACTTTCGAGTTATAAATGTATTTGCCACTGTTTTACTACAATTTTCCAGTGATCAGACACCACAATAAAATGGGATAGCTGAAAGATATAATCGAACTTTGTTTGAAAGGACAAGGTGTATGCATTGCTGATAAGTGTTAAGTTGCCAAAGGTTTTCTGGGTTGAAGCTGTTACTACAGCTGGTTATCTTATCAACCAATGTCCTTCAACTGCATTTAATTTTAAGACGCCTGAGGAGGTTTGGTCTTGACATCCACCTAATTTTAGCAACTCGAGAGTTTTTGGGTGCATTGCATATGCACATATTCTAGAAGACCAGCTGGGAAAGAGAGTTGTTAAAAGCTTATTTCTAGGATATAAGTTGTGGTGTCTGTACCCGGATGTTGTTTTTAAGGAACGTCTGGTTGGAGAATTGCAACATCAACAAGATGGACATGAAGATGTTGGAATTGAGTTAGTTGTTGGTAATAATACTACAACTGAGGTGGAACTGTCTAGAACAACTGAAAACTCATCTCGAATTGAAGATGAGCCTGAAGCTTCTGAGCAAGCTGGGCCAGCAAATTATCAATTGACCAGAGATAGAGAGAGAAGGAGAATTAAAGCTCCTAAAATATTCGACTATGCTGATCTTGTAACATATGTATTTGTTGTGGCTGAATAGATTGAGTCTGAAGAGACAAAATGCTATGTTAAAACTGTGTGAAGCAAAGATACAGTGAAATGGCAACTTGCGATGAAGGAGGAAATGAACTCTTTGATGAAGAATAAGACTTGGAGATTGATTATAAATACCCTTACTATTATAAATAGGTTTATAATATTTTAAATGATTAATGTGAGATAATTAATATATTTTATGGGTAGAAAGAATAAAGAAAAACTTGCGAAGATATGAAAAAAAATGGTTATGCGTGTAGGTGATTTTTAATTTTTTTAAAATCCGGTTATATAATTAAAATGGAGAAGGAAATGCTATATTTTTTCTTTACTTAAATTATGATCAATTAATGATAGATAAAATGGATTCAGCATTCACATGATTTCGAGGTAAGAGAACACAACTTTTTGTGATATGAAATTCTGAAATAAATTAATTTTTGAATAATAAATATGTACATTTATATTTAATTTTATTAAAAATTATATTATCAAGAGAGGTCGGACACTATTGATATATTTCACATAGGCCTCTAAAATCATAGGTCCGACCACGGAAAATGCATGCAAATAATGGTCTTAAATACTAGTGAAAAGGTTCAGAGTTTTCTTGATTATTAAAGTAAATATGTATACTATGAAATGCTTACTTACATTCTTCGAGACTCATTTCTTTTGTTACAAGTATGACAAATACTATCTAAAAAATGAAATGATCCAAGACCTAGAATGCAAATCAAGAGCTCAATAATCTATTGTTATAGTCCACTGTTCTTTGCTGCTGGATTCATAGGTTGCTGTTGAAGCCAAAGCTGCTTCATCAACTTTATCTTGCTGAAAAAGAGCACGCCACTCCTCAATATCTGCTGCTTTATCATGATCTAGACAAGGCCTTTGCTGCTGTCGAACAACCTCAACCACTCCTTCTGTTTTTCCCAGCAGCAGAAATGCTTGGTGCACACTCCTCTCCCGCTTCTCAATGGAATTCTGGTGACACATTTTGGTTATCGCGTATGGCAAATTGGTGAGACAAGCTGCAAGAATATCTGCTATCATCACAGATATTCTCTCAAACATACTTTCCTTGTTTTTCTCTTGCATCAAAATAGTTTGACAAATTCTGTACATTGAGTTGGCTGCCACAATTTCTAATGGCAAGTTTAGAGGATTTTCCACAGCAACATCCTGCTTTAGTCTCTTGAACTCCATTACAATTGCTTCGGCTTTGCTGGAGAGCAGTAGCAAGACTTCCTTAGAGCTTTTGCAGTTTAAAAATGCTCTTTTGAGATCAATCTCTAGCCAATTTGAGTAAAGAAGAACTTCGGCCCAAGTCAGTGTTGCAGCTTTCCGAGTATTCTTGAGTTGTGGACTTGTATTCGAATATTTTTCAACAATCTTGGCGAGGGAAAGTCCCTCGCTCACACTGCTCAACAACTGCTTGCGTTTGTGCTCTGCAGTGTTGGGCAGTGCAATTGCAATGGTGGTGAGAGTGACCACTGGTAATGTCCAACAATCTGGGGGATCTTGAGAAACTAGGCTTCGAATTTCTCTGCTGTTAAAGTCTCCCACTCCTTTAAAGTTGACAGATTTGCGCAGAAGATTTATGAGGTTCAGGGGCTGCTTTTTTCTACCTTTCTGAATCATGCGATCAGCCTTGTCACACATGCTTTTCACAAACCTTGGAGGCAACTCAGCTTCTCCTTCTAGTAACAGAACATACTGCCTCAGATGATCGGGGTCCGAGTCACCACCTGATGTATGTTCTGTTTGCCTCAGAAGTTTACTGATCTGAGAGAAGCATGATAGAAATGGACGTACGATGAAGACAGAGAACAAGATGATCACTTTGCTGTGAAGAACAACAAGAAACTGGATTCCTATGCAGAGAGTAAGCACACACCATTTGACATTATGAAGATATTTCCAACATCTGTTTGGCCTAATTTGCAAGCCTGCGAAGCTGTTTCTACAATCCTTTAGCGTCTGAATCCAGTAATCTTCAACCTTGAAATGTTGTCTGAAGCTATACGGAAAAGTCGTTGAGCATCTGAACTTGACAATGATGAACCATCTCAACATAGCCGCCCACAATCACGCTTGCTATTATCCCAACGCCCTGAATCTGCACGATCCACACGGTGTAAATTCCATATGTGGATTCACCAGGCGCAGTTCCCCTCGCCCCCATAATTAGACTAACAGAAGATATTATGATGTTAGAAAGGAAACAGATGATAGAAGAAGCAGTGCAAAGAGCAGAACGAGCCATCACAAACTGAGGGCTGCAACTTTCTGCCATCACCCAATATTTCATCATTCGCCTTCTCTCATCGCCCGCATCTTGATCATTTTCTTCCTCCAACATTGCGTTGTGCTTCTCCTGATACATGCATTTCAGATTTCTCTTCATCGTGGACACCGCAACAGCCAAAGAAATTAATCTCACAAGTGAAGTTACCATCAAAACTGAAGGGAATATGATAGATAAGATAATAGTTCTTGGTTTTAGAAAACGCCGCAACTCAATAAATTGAATGCCTACATTACCCGTGATCGTGACCATAAGAATGCCCAGACCCATCACATTTGCAAGAAGCTCTTTGTCATTCATGGATCCCAAAGACGGCATGAAATTCATCACAGTTGCGGACATAAAGAATAAGCTTGTAAACTTTGCAGCTACATCTGTCTCCGACTTGATCATGACAGTGTTGAGGTCCATGGGTAGCTTCATTGCCACGGCTAACACCGTCACAGAAGCTGCGTTGAGAGAACTGTACTTGCAAGGGAACCATAGCTTCTTCTGTCGGAAGCTATTGACGGCGTCAGCTGCCATTGCAAGAGTGCAGACAGCAGAAGCTGCAGCGATATAGAGGCCCACCCACGGCATTGCTGCATCCAGTTGCTTTTGCACCGCACTTTCTGAATCATAATCCATGAATGCAATTATGCACGTCACAGATTTTATAACTCTATTTAAAGGCTAAAATCTGTCCTTAATAAATATTTATAAAATTTGAAGTCATTTTCATGGGTAGCTAAAGTAAACAAGACGTTTAACCCGGAAAATGAATTATTTACAACCACAACCTTTGCATCAAAATCAATCAGGAGACTTTTAACTATGTAATTCAATCAAATAGACTTGGAATATGGATACCTGTGTCAATATCGTCCCACCTGAAATTTTACATGTGTTTAGGCTGACTTATGGCGCACACAAATTGAAAAAACTAAATTGAAAAATTCAATGAGATATATAAATGAATTCACATTCTTTCTATTTGGCAATAAATTTATATAGTCTTTAAGGGGTCATAATAAAGTACTCCTTCATTTCATTGATTATTTAGTCTGAATTACTATTTTAAGGTGTCCAATTATATGTTTTATTTTTGGAAAAACAAGGAAATATATCCCAAAGTTTCACCAATTAAGGAATTTTATTCCAATTTTTATTAATTAGGGAATTATATCCAAAGTTTATTTTTGCTAGGGAATCTTATCCTCAAATGCTAACTCAACTTTTAAAGGACACATGGCATTGATGTGGCGCTTACTCATAGATATGTCATTGCCATGTGGCATTGACGTGTCATTTTAATTTTTTTAATAATACATTTTAATTTGATAACTAATGTATTTTCTATTTTAAAAATATTTTAGTTTTGAATAATATTTTTATTTATTAATTATTATTTAAATATATATTTGACATTTAAAATTCAAGTATTATTAAAAATAAAATATTAATTATAAAATTAAAATTCATTATTAGAAAATCAAAATTATGTGTATGTTCATAATATTTAATTCAAATAATATTATTATTTATAATATTTTAACTTAAAATATCAAATATGAATTTTTAAGAAAAAAATTATAGTTGAAATATAAGAATATTATTTAATAAACAAAAAATATTATTAAAGATAAAATTTTTAAAAAAATAAAAAAATTAATTATCAGATAAAAAAATATTTAAAAAAATAAATATATTATTAAAAAATTAAAAATGTCAGTGATGTGACTATGATTCTGCGTCACGTTAATAGCATGTTGTTAGGATTCTTTTTAGAGAAATCCTTCCTTACTTTTTGATGTTTTGGTGGGTCAAAGATTGTAAGCCATCTTAGTCAGTTTTTCCAGTTTCTAGAGTTCTAAACTGTAATCCTTGTATAGGATCAAATTGAGTTGTAATAGAACTTAGGCTGAAGACCGAGCAAAGGAGAATGCTCGAGAACTGATTACCATCACGCCTAGCCTTGACCTAAAACTGTGATTGGAGCACTCAGTTTAAGGTCCGTCCATACTGACAAGGAGAAGTCAGTATGAGGGCTTTCCCGAATTGACGAAGGAGAAGTTAGCTCAAGGGATTTCCATACTGATAAGGAGAAATCAGTATGAGGGCGTTTTCCATACTCACTATGGATAGTCAGTATGAGGATTTACCATACTGACCCTGGGAAGTCAGTATGAGGGAAAAGTTGTACTGACTTTTAATAGTCAGTATCAGAGCCTCTACCTTTAAAGAATGAGCATTTCGAAAGATATCGAAGCTCATTCAAACTTAGGCATTCAAACATGCCCAAGTCAGTACGAGGTTATCCAAACTGGGATTCCTCGGGCTGAAAAGAAGTCTGACATAAAGTTAGTGTAACGTACACTGATGCTGCAGAGCAGAGCAGAAAGGAGACCTGAGGCATGGGCTACGATTGGACAATATAATCCATGAGTCTAACGTCTGGATTTATGAGTCTAACGGATAGAATTTCAAATTGCCATAGGTCTTCCTCTATATAAAGGCCAGCCCTCCCAACCTTAACAGGTTACCTGAACAGAATTAAAAATCTGATAGTCTTAAGAAGACAAAGGGCAATCTTTCAGGCCATCTCTCTGCCAAACTCTGTGAGTTTCCGTATTTTCTAACACGAGACTTGAGTCTCCGACTCAAGTTACCCACCGTGCTAACTTCTCCTAGGACGAGGCTGAAGCTTTAAGCTGAAGCTCTTCTTGGTGAATATATCTTTCTGAGATATATTCATAGCAGTCAGTTTCCTAGTCTGGGATTCTGATTCTCACGGGCGTATGCCAACCAACTGAGTTCTGGGAAGAACAAGTAAACATCCAACCACCGGGAAGGAGGCTGCGGGGTGCGTGATAAGTTCGTTATTTCACCGACTTATCAATTAGTTTCTAGCTCATTTAGTGTTCTAATTGCGTGATTTTCATGGTTAATTGTGCATCATAGTGTTTTAGTGTAGAGTTTGTGTTTGATGGTGTATTTTTGCAGGAAAAGAGGATAAATTCGAAGGAAGGAAAAAAAGCATGATTTTTGGCTCTGTATCGACCGACACGGGGCTTGTGTCGGTTGACACGAGTAGTCGACGGGAGAGCCAACATCGACCTTGAAGGTGTCAATGCGGGAGCTCCACGTCGACCGACACAAACCCTGCGTCGGTCGACGTGGATGGTCGATGCTGATGTGGCGTGTCGAGGCAAAGGATGTCGAGCTGGAGCGCGCGTCGACTGCGTGGAGTGTATGTCGGTCGATGCCGAAGGAAAGTTGGCGAGAAATTGATATTTTTGGCTATTTCCTTCCTTGTTTAATTCTATACCTTGTGGGAAGTATTTGTACACCTATATAAACACTTTAATTCGAGTTTTTAGAGTTAGACACCTAGTTTTCAGAATAGTACATTATTTCAAGGCAGAATTCTATGTTTGAATTATTATTGGAGTTTGAAGACTGTTGATGAATTTGCTGTTGCTACATCGAGACTTCTTTTGATCAATGCAAGTTTATTACAAGTTTTATCTTTTCATGATGTTGATTATTATGAATTTGATGAGCTAATTTCTTAATCAGATTCTAGGGTTAAAAATCTATCTTTATTGCATGTTCAGGTTAATTGAATCAAATGCCTTTCCTTGTTAGATTTGTGAAATTCTGTGCTTTGATTTAAACCTTAATTTGTTGGCCACTTATTTAGGTTATTAGTTAATTAATTTGAGACTCAAAAGGTGATAATTAATTAACAGGAAAAGAATTTCACAATATAATAATTTATTCTTGTCTTAAAAAGAGGGAATTAGGTTATGGGATTTAATTTGTTGATTTTGGGAGTTATTGAATTATTTTTTGAGACCGAAAGGGTAAAGGAATTTCGATAATCTACTTTGTGAATTGTCCATTAAAGAAGTTTACAATATTTTTCTGATTTCCATCTTTCAAGGAATTAAATTGGCATTTGATCGATTTATTTGTTGCATGTCAGGAAGGATAGTAATAAATCCCTAGAATCTGTATCTTTGCATTTGATTGAAACCCCGTTGAATTGTTCTGTCTGGTTTTTAACTAATCTTTTTGGAAATTACTTTCTCTTTAGTTTTTCAAGTTAATGTTACCAAAACCCATTGAATTTGATCGCGTCAAACAATTTCCTGAGAAACTATAGTTCAGTACTTAGGATGGTTCGTTATTTCATTCCTCGTGGGATCGATAATTTTTATTTGCCGCTATATTGTTAGCTTTGCTAAGTCGTTAATAATTTTAGCGATCAAATTTTGGCGTCGTTGCCGGGGATTGAATAGAACTAATCTTGATATTGAATTTGTTATCGGGGTATTGATTTGAGCTTTATTTTTCTTGTTTTTAATATTCAGTTCGTACAAAATTTTTCTTCTGTTTCGACCGACGTGATTTCCGTGTCGGTCGACGCGATTTTAAAATTCGTGTCGGTCGACGCCTGAGTTGTTTCGGTCGACGTAGCTAAAAAAAATTGAAAATTTTGAAAAATTGCTTTATTTTGATTCCCTGAGTTATTTAATTTCCAGATGATTTGCTTACTTATTAATTCGATTTATTGTGTTAGATTTTGCATAATTGGTTTACTTTCCCCTCATTTTTACTTATTGTTTATTTTATTTCCTGTTTAATCACTTTTCTTCTGTTGGTTTCAGATAGTTTATGAACACGAGGAGGAGTGGTAAAGCACCGATTCCATTAGACCCCAAAATTGAAGCTACCTGCAGAAGAAACAACAGTAGGAGAAACCGGGAAGAAACTGCTTCAAGCAGTGAGGACAAGAAGATGGAGAACAATCAGAATATTCCACCTGCTCTTACTCCTGAAGAGCAGGCTGAGCTTGTCCGAGAGATGCATGCCATGAGGGACCAGATCAGGATACTGAATGAGAGGAACAACCAGAATCCTCGATTTGGGCGACATCCGGGTGATCCACCAGAAGAGGAAGAAGATGAAGAAGAAGTCGAAGAGCTGGGAAGGTTTGACGCTGATGAGGATGAGGATGCTATCCAGAAGAAATACAGGCCGAAGTTCTAAGAGAGTGACTTCAGGGTAGGCATCAATGCCAATAATTTTGAGTTGAAGACTGGTTTGGTGCCGATGGTTCAGCAGAACCAATATGGGGGCCGAGCTACTGAGGACCCCTATTCCCACCTTGATAAGTTTTTGATGCTCTGCTATACAGTCAAGATCAATGGAGTCAGCAAGAGTGCTATCCAAAGGAGGCTCTTTGCCTTCTCTCTGCGAGACAAAGCTCAGTCCTGGTTCTCTGCTTTGGACAAGACCAACATGAGCACGTGGGCAGAACTAAGGAATGAATTCCTTGCTAATTTCTTTCCACCCAGTGTTATCAGACAGAGGAAAAAGGACATCACCAGATTTGCTCAAAGGTCCGATGAGAATTTTCATGAAGGCTGGGAGAGGTACAAGGAATTGCTGAGATTATGTCCTGGTCACAATCTAAGTTTGGCAGACTAGGCTGAAACTTTTTATGAAGGGTTGAATGAGAAGACTGTTGAGCTAGTGGATTCTACTTTGGGGGACTCCATCATGACAAAGGGTCCCAAGCGGGCTATGGATTTCTTCCAGAAGATGGCGAACAACAGTCAGAGATTGTTAAATGTTCGGCAAAGACCGATTAAAGCCGTGGAGCAAGCTACTGAGGAAATTGACCTTAAAGCTGAAGTCAAGAAGCTACGAGAGGATTTTGCCACACTGAAGGCTAGAAAAACTGTTGCTGCTGTTGAACAAGTCCAAGTTCAGGAAGAAGGTGACTGTATGGATGTGAATTTTGTTCAGCGAGGTGGTTTTCAAAACAACTACCGAGGTGGTTATAAACAAAACAGTCAGGGCTACAATCCAAATGCAGCAAGGAACCATCCTGGTTTCTCTTACTCAAATCCTCAAGGAGCAGAACAACCACCAGCTAATTTTGCTACTCAAGGTGGAGCAGTTGTTGAGAAGAAGAAGCTAAATCTTGAAGAAATCTTGGCTAAGTTCATGGAAGGCTCTACTGATAGAGTGGGGAAGCTTGAACAAGAAGTTTCTGGAGTCAGCACCAAAGTTGATAGAGTGGAGAAGCACATGCAAATCATTGAAACATAGTTTAGCCAGATAGCTAATGCCCTTGGAGCTCAGCACAAACCCGGCCATCTTGAGCAATACTCAAGTTAATCCAAAAAATCAGAAGAATGAGGTCAATGCCATCACTCTCAGAGGTGGAAAATCATACCAGGGGCCGAAACATCCAGAGAAAGACCAACCGCAGGGAGACAGGGCTGAAGAGAAAGAAAATCCTACAGGAGAAGCTTCTGTTTCGACCGACGCAGGGCACGCGTCGGTCAATGCAGAGGATGTTCGTGAGACTGCCGCACAGAAGGCCGCGTCGACCGATGCGGGCCTATCTCGATCGATGCAGACCTCGGCCCTGGCTGTTCAGCGACCCCCAATGCCATTCCCGCAATGCTTTGCCAAATCCAAAATGAATGAGAGGTACACACGTTTCCTGGAGCACATGAAGAGAGTTCACATTAACATTCCTTTGGTTGAAGCCCTGCGAGAGATACCCGGCTACATCAAATTTTTGAAAGACATGGTTTCTCAGAAAAGGCCATTCCTGGAGCATGAGACCGTCAATCTGTTTGAGGAGTGCAGTGCTGTTATTCAGAAGAAGATGCCACTCAAGAGGGAGGATCCCAGTTCTTTCACGATTTCTTGCATCATTAGTGGAGAGACTTTTGGCAAGGTACTTTGTGATTCTGGTGTATCTATTAATCTTATGCCTTTGTCTATCTTCAGACGGCTGGCAATTGGAAGCATCAAGCCGACCACAATCTCTCTGTAGATGGCAGACAGATAAGTGACCTATCCTAAGGGTATTGTTGAAGATGTGTTAGTGAAGGTGAAGGATTTCATCATCCCGGTGGACTTCGTAGTGTTGGACATGGAAGAAGATCAGAATATCCCTCTCATCTTGGGGAGACCATTCCTGAAAACTGGAGGAGCACTGATAGACATTAGGGATGGGAAGCTGACTTTTCGAGTGAATGATTAATCTGTCACATTCTCTATCTTTAAGTCCATGCAGAAATACGAAGATGGAAGCTACCAAGAAGAGTGCCACATGATTAACTGTTTTGAACCGGTGATTTCTTCTCCCTGCTCTTCTGTTAAATCTGATCCTGATTTTCTTGAAATCTGTTTACTGCACTCTCTATTTTCTTCTACAGATTTGGAAGCTGCTGATGAAGAGATTCAGGACCTGATTTTGGAGATGGATGTGTTTGAAGAAGTTCCTACGCATAAAGAACTCAAAAAAGGGAGAAGCTGCTGATAAGCTCGTTTTTCTACTCTCTTATCGCATTGTTTTTCTTTTCTTTTATGCATTTTAGTTTATTTTATCTAATAAATTGAGCATGAGTTTGTAGTGGACGGTATTATGTTTGTGGTGGTAAATGATGCAGGAAAAGTGGTGAGAAATGAAGAATTGATCAAGAAGATGAAGGAATTCGCCAAAAGAAAGTGTTCTGTTTCGACCGAGCTGAAGTTCAACTCGACCGTGGTGGAAAAGACGCAGCCCGCACTACAAGAAAATTGTAGAACGACAACGGTTAAAAACCGTTGTCGTAGCTATAGCCGTAGTGTAGACGTAGGTTGTGTTGTCGTAGATACCCCCCCTACGACAACAGTTTTTAACCGTTGTCGTATCTACTTACCACAGCCGTTTAAAATTGTTGTCATAGTCAATAATCAATCGTTGTCGTAGCTATACGTTGTTTAATAAATTACCCCTACGACAACGGTTTTTAAGTGTTGTTTTACATATATACGACAACGGTTTATAACCGTTGTTAATTCACGAATGTGGGTGTTGTTATTTACATTATTGACAATGATTTTTCACACTCTAAACGACAACGCATCTATATTTATCGTTGTCGTAGATTTATAAATTAAAAATTAATTTATAAATTAATTTAAAACCTGTTAGTAAACTATTACGTAAACAAAATAATACACAATTGAAATCACGAAATCCAATAAAACATAATTAAAACTTTCATTAATTAGCAATCACATTCATCAACAATATCCCCAAAGTATTTGTCAATCAATATCTCAAAATATAAAATATCCGAAACTACAAAGTAAATATTTATCTATCATTATCCGAAAATACAAAGTAAATACTTGTCCATCATGTATATACTTGAACATAGTCTTGAACACAGTCGGCCCATTCCTTGCGCACATCATCAATTTCCCCAACAGAATAACTCATTTTGAACTGTTAAACAAAAAAGAAAAAAAAGCATTTCCCCAACAGAATGTTATATCTCATTAAAAGATAGTAAAAGAATAAGAGCAAATGATTACCAATGATTGCAGCGAACCAATCGTCTCCACATTATCAGCGTCAATTATATCCTTCAAGTATCTCATTACATAATATCCACATTGGGATCCATCTGGTTGTTTAGGACCCTATGTTTGAAATCAATTTATTATAAGTAAGAAGCTAAAGTCTCGGTATTTCCGCTTCAGTATACATGAATAACTTCCATTCACTAATGGGCCAGAGCAGGAAAAATATACTAATCTTGCTTCATTTCCATATAGTTCCAAATTTATTTTGTAACAGTAATGAATAAATTTTGTTTCAGCAATTTCCAAAGCCTAGGCCATATAATCCTTGCACTTTACTTAGTTTCATCAAGTTGTGTTTATCTACAACTACTGTATCATAATCTGCTAAATAATATATGAAAAATAGCTAATATATGTCAACCTACCGTCTCATTAAGAAGCACATGATCCAGTTATAAAATGTACTACTCCTAGTTTCTTCCAATGTAAAATCAAAAGGCCGAAGATGAACATAAAATCAGCACAAGAACATGGAAAAGCATACAAAATATCATTAGCCAATAGATTCATTCTACAGAAGATGATGTAATTAAATTCAGAAATAGTATATAAGTATAACAAAAATGAAAAACTCAAAGCTCTGTAATAAGCCAATGGACTATTTCTACCAAATATATAAGAAGCAAGACCACCAATAGTGTTGTTCTCATCAAGCTTGTCATTGTCACAATATATCAATCACTTCTTAAGAACTGGAACCATGCCTAATTTGATTAATCATCTTGCATAAACAAGACAAGTTTAGAGGATTTTTTTTTTTTTTAAATTTTAAGTAGAACTAATCTAACATCTCTCAATGAGAGTATCATTTCACTACAAGGAAACCTATCACGATAAACACTTTCCTAATAACATAGAAATCACGATAAACTAATCAGAAATATCCATGGAATCACGGAGAAAACAGAAATCGTTTAAGCTTCATCCCAATTTTACATTAATCTCAATCAAAGTGAAAAATATGAGTCGTTTTAAGCTTAATCAACACACAAATCATTAAGTTACACATTCATGAGGAATCCAATTAACGGGAAATTGATGAAAACCCTCAACAACATTCCTGAAACCTCAAACCATCACCAAAGAATTAAAGAGCTCCAAATAGTAAAATAAACATGAAGGATGAAACCCCAAAACCCACAACTATGCACTAAAAGTTCAATCTTGACAGAAAGAACCACTTGACACAACTTTCAAAGTAAAAAAAAATAAAAAAAATACCAGACGAGTGACGAGAAGATATAATCCCCAATAATTTACAAGAAGTACCTTCAGGCTGTGACTGGGCCGGTGTCTTAGGGCGTTTCAGGGCGCTCTTTAGCGCAGGAGCAGGAGCAAGAGCAGGCGCAGGCGATATCCAGTGGCAGTCGTGCAGGCGGTAGGTGCGACGGAAGAGGACGGGCAATCGTTGGACAGGGAAGAAGGCAGAGGGCGAGCGAGCGTCGGTGCGTCAATGGTGGCAGCGCGATAACCAGTGGTGTGCGACGGCAGAGGCAAGGCAACCGTGAGATAGGGACGACTGCAGAGGGCGGGCGGGCGTCCGTACGGCAATGTCGACGGCGGTGGGCGGTTGTGGATGCGGCAGGGGCGACGGTGGTGGTGGCTGCCGTGTAGATTAGCAGGGACGACGGTGGTGTGGCGGGAGTGCGTGGGGGACAACGGGATGAGGGAATCGGACTTAGGCTTTTTTTTTTTAAGTTGGGAATTTTGGGAATTTAGGTTTTTTTAAGAAGGGAATATAGGAAATTTAGGTTTTCTTATGAAGGGAATTTAGGTTTTTTATTTTAGATTAATTTAGAATTATATTTAAAATATTCAACAATAGTTAAATAACAACACTTAAATTTAGGTTTTGTCTTTTGTGTAATAAGACAATAGTTAAACGACAACGGTGAGTTTCAACCGTTGTCTTTACGTATTTTAATTTTCCAATAGACAACGCTTTAAGCTTTATTCACTCTACCACAACATTTTTAACCCTAGACCGTTGTCTTTTAACCGTTGTTGTTCTACAATTTTCTTGTAGTGCCGGCCGTAGTAGGCTATATGCCAGCCGAAACAGAAGCTCGAGACAAAGCCAAATCGGGCCAAAGGAAGATTGAGGCGAGAAGAATATCTCGGCCGTGTGATAAGCTCATATTTATACTCACCTATCTATATTTTTCTCCATTGTTTAAAGTACATTTTGTTATGTTTTTACTTATTTCTGTGCATGAGTCTACTTTAGAGGGTGTTATGCCTTTGATGGGTGATTTTTGCAGGTTTTAGGCCTAAGTTCACGAGAAAACCATTCTGAAAGCATTGACGTGTAAGAGTAGCAGTGAAGAGTTCTTCCACAAGAGGAATTCGGGCTATTGGCGCATGGAAATGGATGAAGCTTTGAGTTAGCTCTCCAACACAACTGGAATCGGGTCAATCGGAGTTCGGGAGAGGAAGTTATGGCCAAAACTGTGAGACTGCGCAGACAGATGTTTCTGTGTCGAGAGACAGGATTTGTGTCGACCGAAATGCAGGCAGATGTTTCTGTGTCGAGAGACAGGATTTGTGTCGACCGAAACAGAGGTCAAAACTCCGGAAACTTGTGATCCGCACTCCTGTCGACCGACAGGATTTGTGTCGATC